>CBVK0100043735.1:0-31878 GCA_900067695.1 Picea abies
AACAAACAAATAATGATATTACTAACAAATAATGATAAAACATAAGCTTCAACATAATAATAATAATAAAATAAAATTAAAAAAAAAAAATATGCAGAGAAATAAACAAATAATGATACTACTTACAAAATGGTAGAGTTTCAAATCATTGCAAATTTTTTTGACTTACCAAATACCACACAGTGCAGTTTTCACATAGCAAATAGGTAGAAGCTTTAAAATGTAATCAAGCCTACATATATTATAATGCTAGTGAATTGTGCCTTTTAGAATTCTCTGCCCACTAAGATGACCTACTACATTATAAGCTGTTTCAATTATCCCCAAATTGCATACAGTTTAAGACCTGCAAAATCGGAAAAATTGGATAATATGAGAAAAAATTGAGAATATGCTAAAATTTATAATCGAATTTTTTTTTTTTTACAACATGCAAAATAAATATAATCGAAAACATTGACAATAAGGAAAAAATATATATATATTTATGGAGAGGTTAAATTAATCTCGTGAAAGCCTGGATCAGTCATATTGTTTACCCTGCTCTTGTGATGGTGGTCCTCCGTGAGCTCCTACGATTTGAGTACCACCCTGGCTCTGGTTCCAGTCGTGAGTATTCTCAAATTCAAATTCAAATTCATTCTGTGGCGCAATTCCTTGGTTGATCACTGGATTCATTAAAGGCTCAATCAAAGTATTGGTTACCAAGATTCTGCAGGATTGTGTCTCCAGAGACAATATCGCTTTTGTAAACTCCTAATTCAACTGGCATTCCTGCCAGGTATGGAGTTTGTGATTGGTTCCCGCGATGATCTCGGGCTCCTCCTGGATGCTGGAAAGTGGATGTCTGAAATTGTTCCGCTGAAAGCTGAGAAGGGGTGTTCATGGGGGATGATAAGGTGGGAGAAATTTCCTTCTTTCTTGCGGCAATACAGGACTGCTCCAGTAACAATTGTATAGTAGTGGGCTGCTCCAGTAACAACGCTATAGCTTTTGAGCTATCTTCCGAACCCAATAATTTGTTTACCTCTAACATAGGCTTCGTCGCCATTGATATTAGCCAATCTAGGGTCTGTCCACCCTTCTCAAAGCCCAGCTCTTCTGTCAGCTCTATCAATCTCTTCGTTTGAGATGGTAATATCCAATCCACCCCAGCTCCCATAGATTTCAAGTCCAAACTTTTACTAAGGTCATGTATGTTAGACTAATAAGTTGAGCGATTTGCTCCATGATTTGCTCCTTTGATTGAGCAAATCACTCCTTTGATTAGTTTAGTTAACTGTCAATTAGTTGGTTTCTTGTTTTCATCACTGAGTGAGCTGTTAGTCTTCTTCGTTATTTACGAAGCATTTCCATGCATGTAATTCCTTTATATATCAATTCAATAATGAGATCCGGTATGGTGTTTTGTGCTATTCTATTCTGCGGTTCTTGGTAAATTCATTTTCTGTTTTCTCTGTTCTATCAATTCGTTTTTCTGTGGCTGCAGATTTGTTTTTCATGGTATCAGAGCAGGCTGCAGATCCAGCCTCTGTCCAGCTTGCTGAATTGCAAAACGTTTTTCAGCAAGCTCTGTAAGAATTGCAAATCTGTTTTTTTTCTGTGCAATTTGTTTTTTAGCTGCCGGTATATAATTTTTTCAGCAGAAATTGGCCAACATGAGCAACCAGGCTCTCATGCAAGCACCTGTTTTGAACGGGTCGAATCATAGCACTTGGGTAGCCAAGATGAAAGTTTTTCTGAGCTGTCATGAATGCTTAGAGATTGTCGAAGATGGAGTTACCTTGCTGAAAGATGAAGATCGAGATGCATTGGATCGGGATGCGAGACGCACTTACACAGAAGTGGTCAAGAAAAATGCAAAAGCCTTATGGCTTATCTTTCAGGGGATGGATGAGTCCATCTTTCCAAAAATTGAATGCGAGAGCACCGCCAAAGGAGCATGGGATACTCTCATGAATATCTATCAAGGAAACGAGAAAGTGAAGACCATCAAGTTGCAAACTTTGCAACGGAACTTTGAAACAATGTCTATGAAAGATACAGAGACAGTCGACCAGTTTATGATGAGTGTAAAGCACCTCGTCCATCAAATCCGAAGTCAAGCTGAAGACATTCCCGATCAGAAAATTGTGGAGAAGGTATTGCGAAGCCTTCCTGAAAAATTTAATATGGTTGTTGTTGCAATCGAGGAATCGAAGGATCTGACTACGCTTACCATAGATAAGCTTTTGGGCTCTCTTTTATCACATGAGGCGAGATTGCAGAGAGAAAACACTTCATTGGAATCAGCTTTCCAAACGCAAGCCACCATAAGCAAAGGTCAAGGCCGTGGTGGAAGAAGTAGAGGACGAGGAAGAGGTTGGCGAGGCAGATCCCAGCCGCAAAATGCTTCGCATGCAGACCCAGATCAGTCGCATGCAAGATCTTCCTATGATAGAGGTCGAGGCAGAGGTTGCACTCAGGCATGGGTTGACAAATCAGAAATTCAATGCCATTACTGTAAGAAGTTTGGACACTACAAGTCCGAATGTTATAAAAGACCTACAAATCGAGAGCATGGAACCGCACATGTTGCAGAGGAAGAGAAAGTGCAAGAAACCATGTTTTACTCCTGCCATGCGACTACAGAACCAACCGATTCAGATGTGTGGATGCTCGACAACGGTTGCAGCAATCATATGACAGGTAACAAAGACCTATTTTCGTCTTTTGATAGTATTGTCAAAAATAAATTAAAGTTGGGGGATGATCGTTTGGTGAATGTTCAAGGAATGGGTACCATTTCTGTACTCTCTAAGAATAATGAAAAGAAATGCATCCGAGAGGTGTATTATGTCCAAGGTCTTAAGCATAATTTGATTAGTGTAGGCCAACTCTCTCAGCATGGTTATGATGTAGTGTTTAAAGGTATTGTCTGCATCATACATGATAAGCCTCCCAGTAATCGAGTCGTAGCTCAGATCAAAATGACCTCGAACCGCATGTATCCTATCATACTGAAAAATGCCAAAACCCTTGAGTCTTATTCTATTATGAAACCCGATGAGTCATCATTTTGGCATCAACGATATGGTCATTTGTCTTTTGATTATCTGAGTCAACTGTCAAAGAAATCTATGGTCGTTGGTCTCCCTGAATTAGAAGTCCAGCACCAAGTATGTGAAAGTTGTGTTTTAGGAAAGCATCACAGAGAAGTTTTTCCTTCTGCTGCTACCTTTAGAGCTAAATCTCCTTTAGAACTCGTTCACACTGATCTATGTGGACCCATGCAAACAGAGTCGATAGGAGGAAGTTTTTATGTGCTAACATTCATTGATGATTACAGCAGAATGAATTGGGTTTACTTCAATCGAAGCAAATCTGAGACATTTTCCAGGTTCAAAGAATTTAAGGCCATGACAGAGAAGCAAAGTGGGCACTATGTGAAAGTGTCGAGATCAGATGGTGGAGGCAAGTATGACTCAAAGTCATTCACTCAGTATTGCAAAGAACAAGGAATTCAGAGGCAGTTTACTTGCAGATACACTCCGCAGCAGAACGGAGTCGCAGAGCGGAAAAACCGCACTATGTTAAACATGGCAAGGAGTATGATGAATGGTAAGAATATTCCAAACAAATATTGGGGAGAAGTTGTTGCATGCTCTGTACATATTCTGAATCGTGCACCTACAAAGAGTCTGAAAGATAAAAGTCCATTTGAGGCATGGACTGGTAAGAAACCAGATATATCTTATTTCCGTGTTTTTGGGTGTGTTGCTTACGCCCATGTTCCTGATGACCTTCGGAAGAAGTTGGATAATAAAAGTGAGAAATGCATTTTTCTTGGGTACAGTGAACAGTCAAAAGCATATCGACTGTATAACCCAATCACAGAGAAGTTTATTATTAGCAGAGATGTCAAGTTCCAAGAAGATAGAGCTTGGGATGACAAGGTCACAAGCAGCTTTGTTCCATTAGCTGATACAAATGAACCAGTGATAGAAGAACAACAAATTTCATCAAGTACTCCAGATTTCGTGCCAAGAAAACTAGCAGCACAAGATCCGACTAGTGATTCAGATCAAACCATTGCCTCCATGCAAAGGCAAAAGACAAGAAGTCTCCGTGATTTGTATGAGCATACTCAACCATTAGATTTGAATGCACTTTATGCATTCATAACATATCAACCAGAAACATATGAAGAAGCAGCGAAAGAAGAAGCATGGATAAATGCTATGGATGAAGAGATTGAAGTCATTGAGAAAAATGATACTTGGGATCTTGTTGATCTCCCTGAAGGAAAGAAAAGCATAGGTGTAAAATGGGTGTACAGATCCAAGTTCAATGAAAAAAGAGAATTTCAGAAGCACAAGGCCAGATTAGTTGCAAAAGGGTATGTGCAGCAGCATGGAATTGACTATGGGGAAACATATGCCCCTGTAGCCAAACTTGATACAGTTCGAGCAGTATTGGTTGTTGCAGTAGAGAATAGATGGCCTATCTATCAAATGGACATGAAGTCATCTTTTCTAAATGGCATCCTGAATGAAGAGGTATATGTTGATCAACCTCCAGGTTATGAGATCAGTGGTAGAGAACAGATGGTGTATAAGTTGAAGAAAGCATTGTATGGCTTAAAGCAGGCTCCTCGATCATGGTACAGTCGTATTGATGCATACCTCATCAAAAATGGCTTCATCAGAAGCAAAAATGAGCCAACCTTATACATCAAGAGTGATCAACATGGTAATATGCTAATTATTTGCTTATATGTAGATGATATGATTTACACTGGCAATTTGAAAATTGATGAATTCAAAGTTGTCATGGAAAAAGAATTTGAGATGAATGATCTCGGTTTAATGAAGTATTTCATTGGTATTGAAGTAAGCCAGTTAGAATCAGGCATGTTTATCAGTCAGTCAAAGTATGCTTCAGATTTGTTGAAAAGGTTCAAAATGTTTGAATGTAAGGCTGCAGCTACTCCTATTGCTTTAGGCATCAAGTTAAGCAAAAATGATCAAGGAAAGTCCATTGATCAAACTCTGTATAAAAGGCTAGTGGGCAGTCTTATGTACCTCACCGCCACTAGACCAGACATAATGTTTGTTGTAAGTCTTATCTCTAGATTCATGGAGTCACCCAAGGACTCTCATTGGCAAACTGGTAAGAGAATTTTGCGGTATGTGGCTGGAACAGTTGATTATGGTTTATGGTATCCTTCAGAATCAAAAAGTTTTTTAGTTGGTTTTACTGACAGTGATTTTGCCGGAAGCATTGATGACATGAAAAGCACTTCCGGTTATGCATTCAAATATGGATCAAGTCTGATTTCTTGGGCATCAAGAAAACAACTAGTTGTTACATTGTCTTCCACAGAGGCCGAATATGTTGCAGCAACTTCCACATCATGTCAAGTTGTTCGGCTAAGAAGGTTAATGAGTGACTTATCACCAAAGAAACTGGAGCCAACTCCAATATATTGTGACAACAGTTCTGCAATTACATTGTCCAAGAATCAAGTCTTCAACAAAAAGAGTAAACACATTGATATCTGTTATCATTTTATTCGAGAATTGGTAAATGAAGATGTAATCACTGTAAAATTTTGTAAATCAGCAGATCAACAAGCTGATATCATCACTGTAAAATTTTGTAAATCAGCAGATCAACAAGCTGATATCTTCACAAAGACTTTGGGCACAGAAACATTTGTATCACTCAGATCTAAGCTGAGTGTTGTTAGGTTAAAGTGAGATCGGAAGAGCTGGATCAAGTCTGATTTCTTGGGCATCAAGAAAACAACCAGTTGTTACATTGTCTTCAGCAGAGGCCGAATATATTGCAGCAACTTCCATAGCATGTCAAGCTGTTTGGCTAAGAAGGTTAATGAGTGACTTATCACCAAAGAAATTGGAGCCAACTCCAATATATTGTGACAACATTTCTGCAATTACATTGTCCAAGAATCAAGTCTTCAACAAAAAGAGCAAGCATATTGATATCCGTTATCATTTTATTCGAGAATTGGTAAATGAAGATGTAATCACTGTAAAATTTTGTAAATCAGCAGATCAACAAGCTGATATCTTCACCAAGCCTTTGGGCACAGAAACATTTGTATCACTCAGATCTAAGCTGAGTGTTTTTAGGTTAAATGATTGTCGCGCTCCAACTTAAGGGGGTGTGTTAGATGAATAAGTTGAGCGATTAGCTCCGCGATTGTTTAGTTAACTGCAAATCGTTTGGTTTCGTGTTTTCATCATCGAGTTAGGCTATTAGTCGCTTCGTTATTTACGAAGCATTTCCTGCATGTAATTCCTTTAAATATCAATTCAAATAGAGAGATCTGTGTG
Organism: Picea abies; assembly: GCA_900067695.1. Classification (NCBI taxonomy): domain Eukaryota; kingdom Viridiplantae; phylum Streptophyta; class Pinopsida; order Pinales; family Pinaceae; genus Picea; species Picea abies. The sequence continues at coordinate 6,342 of CBVK0100043735.1, forward strand.
GTGTTTTTGCATTATGTTCTGCAATTCGTTTCTGTTATTGCAGATCTGTTTTCATTCTGTCCTGCACTTCGTTTTCTGTTTTGCAGGTCCGTTTTCAGCCCAAACGTCAATACCGGCAACAAATTCGGCTCGATCCACCCTATGAACACCGTTTACAACTGCGGCAAACAAGACATAAACTGCAACAATCAAGTCAACAACCAAGGCAACCAAGGGCAACAATTCAACAACTACGGCAATCTGTCAATGTAAGTTTTTACTTTCTGTAATGTCATAAGCTCTGCAAACTTAGCAGTCCGGAGGTGCATACTGATATGGTATTCTAAGTCGTAGGTATATTTTGTGGTACATCTATTAAGGCTCTCTAATGCATGAGTTATCAATGATTTGATCATATCATGTATTGGTATGCCTTGACGCAGATTAACAGATTGAGTTGAAGTGGTGTTTTTGTAAAAAGCATATTTCGCAGCAGTTGTAAGTCCTCTTAACGGCCAACAACATACATGAGTCGACGAGGTGATGACCATAAGTCCCCATCTTTGGGCAGCGCATCGACTCTCCCATCAACCAAAGAAACCCCACCCCAAAACACCACCAAGAACTCCGGCAAACAAGTCAAGGTCGGCAGCCAAAACAACCCCAAGATCAACTAATAGACCAACTTATAGCAGGTAATGACAAGTACACCAACTTACACTAAGTATGTAAAATTTCTTCTCTTTCTTGAGCACAGTATATGCCCAAAGGTGTCATGATTTTACTTTCTTTTGATCTTTTGTTTTAACATAGCGTAGTGTATTTCTTTCCAATCCCTCGCACGAGCTGTTTTAATGAAGTATATACTAGTATCTAGAGATGAAAAAAAGTTCAAAAAATTCAAAAAATCAATAATACAGTAGGATCTAAACATTTAAGATGTACCTATGAAAAATGAGGCAACTTTTCAAAGGTGAAGGAATGTAATGTGATGGAATGGTCCTCACTTACATTGAAAACTTCAAACTTAACATTGGCTGGGAGACTAGATGGTTTTCAAATCCGAGTTTGGAGTCCGCCCATTCCTATATAACAAAATCTTTGCCATTTTATCGAGTATTCCTGTCCTAAGGTATATTAATGTTAAGTTTTTACTTTGTGTGATGTCATAACATGTACAAACTTTGCAGTCCAAAGAAGCATACTGATCTTGTATGGTAAGTTGTAGGTATATTTAGTGTTACATCCATTAAGGCTCTCTAATCCATGAGTTATCAATGATTTAATCATATTATATGCCCACGTTATATATTGATATGCCTTGATGCACTTTATGTAAGAAACAGAGGCACATCCCAATTTTGGATTTTGGCGTTTATAGACGCTCGACACCAAAACAAAACACTCCAACAATTGCCAAATTGTGAAATCATGAAAGAGGTGTGGGGCCCTGGCAATATCAGGTTTCAAGGTTCGGGGTTTGCAAACACCCGAAGCACAAAACAAAATAAAACGTCAATTGTCGATTTGCGAAATGTGAATAGGTTGTGGGCCCATCAATTTCGGGTTTCAGTGTTTGGTAAAACAAAGGAAATCCACGCACATTTAACAAGAAAGCCATGAATGCGAAAATATTAACCTTTTATTTAATGTGCTTTTAAAATCACACGCTCCAACAAATAAACTCGAAGTAAATGTGGAACCAGATTCGTAATCGGTAAAAACCAAATAATTATTGTGTTTGCTCAAAAAATGAATTTTATCAAGAGATAAAATGAGTTTACAAACTCAATAAAAAAAATGTATATACACAGAGCAAACCTCCAAACACAGAATAACCAATTCAATTCAAGAAATGCTTTCAAGCTCTCACTGATTACAATTTCGACTCTGGTATTTAAACAAAATAAATTGCCCCTTTGATCTTCTAAGGGATTTTAATCAAGGCAGTTAGAGTCTGGTTGCTTGAAAGGTTGAGGCGGCCACCATTTAAGAAACATAAGACAAATTAGTAATCGATGGTTGGCCCTCAAGTTTTGAAAGGTCAAGATGGCCATCGATACATCGTTTACAAGGAAGTGGTGAAATGATTACTTTCTTACATACTCCCTCTTAATCATTTAAGAACAAAACAAACTAAAACATGTAAAACAAAATTATTGTAAACAATGCATTACAGCTTGCAGACCCCAATATTTTTTCTATGAATTTTAAATAGTTCATTTCCCAAAGGCTTCGTAAATATGTCTGCAAATTGTTCTTCAGATCTGCAGAACTGAACATAAATCTCTTTACCAATTACCAACTCTCGAATGAAATGATACCTTGTATCAATGTGCTTACTTTGTTTGTGAAAAACGTGATTCCTTGAAAGTGAAATGGCAGACTTAATGTCACAAACAATCTGGGTTGCATCATTCTGGTTATGCAACAATTCATTTAAGACCCTTCTCATCTACACAGCTTGACTTACAGTTGCAGTTGTTGCAACATCTTCTGCGTCAGTAGAAGATAGAGTCACAATGGGTTGTTTCTTTGATGCCCATGCCACCGCTCCAGATCCAAGACTGAACACATACCCAGATGTGCTCTTCCTATCATCAATGGAACCTGCAAAATCACTATCAGTATATCCGATCAGTTCAAAGTTTAAGCTTGATGTGTATCAGATACCAAAGTCAGTTGTTCCAGCAACATATCTCAGGATCCGCTTTCCTACTTGCCAATGAGTACTCTTTGGAGTCTCCATGAATCTCGAAATCAAAGTTACAACAAACATTATATCAGGTTTGGTTGTTGTTAAGTACATAAGGCTTCCAAATAGCCTCTTATACAGAGTTGGATCAACATATGATCCCTCATCATAGTTGCTAAGTTTAATACCAGTTGCCATTGGTGTTGCAACTCGTTTGTAATTCAACATTCTAAATCTTTTCAACACTTCATTTGCATAGTTAGTTTGACAAATGAAAATGCCATCATCAGATTGATCCACTTCAACTCCAAGAAAATATTTCATCAATCCTAAATCAGTCATCTCAAAATCTGTTTTCATGGCATCTTTAAAATCATTTACACATAGATCTCCAGTAAAAATCAAGTCATCAACATACAAAAAGACAATCAAAATTTTACCTTTCTGGTCTACCTTTGTATACATAGTTGGTTCACTTGGACTTCTTTTGAATCAAAAATTGATTAGGTATTCATCAATCCTGCTATACCAAACTCTGGATGCCTGCTTCAATCCATATAAACCTTTCCTTAACTTGTAAACCTTATCTCTGTGTTTATCAATCTCATAACCCTGAGGTTATCTTACATAAACCTCTTCTTCCAAATATCCATTTAACAATGCAGACTTGACATCCATCTGATGCATGATCCATCTATTCTGAGATGCAATAGCTAGTACCATCCTCACAGTGTCAATTCTTTCTATAGGAGAAAATGTTTCATTGTAATCAATACTAGGTTGTTGACTAAACCCCTGAGCTACAAGTCTTGCCTTGTATTTTTCAACTTCACCTTATGCATTCAACTTCGTCTTATATACCCACTTAACACCAATGATCTTCTTACATTCAGGTAAATCGAGAAGATCCCAAGTGTTATTTCTTTCAATGGAATCAATCTCCTCATCCATTTCTTTTATCCAGACATCCTCTTTAGCAGCTTCATCAAAACTTATAGGATCGCATGCCATTAATACAAAATTTGAAATCTGATCTACTTCTTCATTATGATCATACAATTCTCTTAAGCTTCTAGTCTTATGTCCTTTAAATCTGTCTCTTAATGAAGATAAAGTGGGATTTGATTCACTACTTACCTATGAATCTGAGATGTCCACCATGTCCAGATGGCTCGACACGCTCATGAGTTATGGGCGTTCTAAATTGAGATGGGCTGAAATCTGGTGTTTGCCTTGTTAGACTTCTTGCTGCAGGCATATATGCATGTGGAACCATCTATCCATCTCCTTCAGCCTGCTCAACTCCATCATCGTCTTCACGGGGTAACACAACTCCCTCTGAAATTGATTTGTCAATACTTCCATCTCAGGCTTCATCTTCTTTAAATTGAACATCTCTGTTGATTACATATTTCTGGGTGATGGGATTGTAGAGTTTATATTCCCTAGACTCTTCACTGTATCCAATAAAGATACATCTCTCACTTCTGTCATCCAACTTCCTCCTCATTTCTGCAGGTACATGCACAAATGAAACACATCCAAAAATTCTGAAATGAGAAACATTGCAAGGCTTACCATCCCAGGCTTCCTGAGGTACACGATCCCTCATGGTCTTGGTCAGAATTCTATTCAAGATGAAAACAGAGCAAAGAACTGCATCTCCCCAATATTCATTTGAAAGATGTTTCTCTTTCAACATACTTCGAGCCATATACATGATGGTCCGATTCTTCCTTTCAGCCACTCCATTTTGTTGTGGAGTATATTGAGCAGTAAACTGCCTTTTAATTCCATGAATATCACAAAATTCAATGAATTCATTAAGTTTGTATTCACCTCCTCTATCATACCTTAAGATTTTTATGGTTTGACCACTCTCATTCTCAGCCATAGCCTTAAACTTCTTAAAAACATCAAAGGCTTGAGATTTTTGTTTCAACAAATACAACCAAGTCTTCCTACTGAAATCATCAATAAAAGTCATAAAATAAACACAACCATTCAAATAAGGTGTTTGCATATGTCCACATAAATCTGTGTGGACCATTTCTAATGGATCTTTTGCTCTGTAGGAAACACCTGAAACAAATTTCTCTCTGTGATTCTTCCCAAGTATACAACGCTCACAAGAGCTTGTAGGTTGCTGAATACAGGGCATCCCTTTACCATCTGCTTCTTTTGTAACATATCTAAGCCACCAAAATGTAAATGAACATATCTCAAATGCCACAACCAAGATTCATCTAAACTTCCATCTTTATAAACATTCAAAGAACCACTCAAATCATTTCTCATAACAAGTGGAAACATCCTATTCTTGGTCATCTCAACTCTTGCAATCAACTGTTTGCTAGGTAATTTATCATATATTGTACATACCTTATTCTTGAAGAACACTCTGTACTTTTTCTCCATCAGTTGTCCAATACTAATAAGATTTCATTTTAAACTAGGCACAAAGTAAACATCATCAATATTTCTTCTCTGATTGTTCTTAGTGTAAACTGGAACTATACCTCTACCATTGACTGTAACCTTACAATCATTTCCCAGTTTGACTTCAGATTGAATACTAGTATCAATAGAATAAAATAAGTCCTTATTAGCAGTCATGTGGTTGCTGCAACCACTATCCAAAAACCAAATATCACTAGCATTTTTCTAAGTGACATTACAGGTCAGAAACACAGGATTTTGATCATGCTTAGACTCATTTTTGATATGTGCAGAGTGCTTTCCAGCATCTGCCTGTTTCTTCCAACATTTGTTAGCAAAATGCCCAAACTTCTTACAATAATAACATTTCACTTTAGTTTTATCATACCTCTGATTTTCTTGCTGCCAAGGTTTGATGCTGCTCCCTATTAAAGTAGGAGGATTCTATTGGAACTTCTGCTCAGACTCTAATTCGGCTCTTTTGTCCCTTGGACCAGAAAATCGACCTCCTCATCCACGAGCATAAGACCTTCCTCTGCCTCTACCTCTAGTAATATGCAGTTGTGATTTGAAGGCATGCTCCAATGATCCTTCTTCATATCTAGATAGCCTAGATTCATGAGCAACAAGAGAACCAGTTAACTCATCAATTTGCATTTGAGTTAAATCCTTAAATTCCTCTATGCGTACAACAACAGGTTCAAACTTCTTGGGAAAACTTCTCATCACTTTATGAATAACTCTTTTATTTTCAATATCATCTCCATACTGCGTGAGTTGGTTCACAACACTCATTACTTGAGTCATGAAAGTATCAACACTTTTATTATCCTTCATCTTTAGATTTTCGAAATCCCTTCTCAAGTTCTGCAACTTGACTGTCTTCACCTTGGACACACCTTGATAACAGGTTTCAAGAATGTCTCAAGCCATCTTAGAAGATGTGACACTAGAAATCTTCGTAAAAATGGATTCATTTAATCCTTGCTGGATTAATCCAAGAGCCTTGTTATCCTTCTTCCTATTTTTCTTCACCAAAACACGATCAACATTAGACAGAGCCAATTCTGCTGCAGCATCAACTGGCTCGGCATAACCATCAATAACATAAGTCCACAAATCCTGAGAACGAAAAAGTGTCCTCATCCGAATATACCAAGTATCATATGACTTCTCACTCAATATAGGAACCTGAACCTGAGAAGAAATACTACCAGACGCAGCCATTTATATAAAATTTGAAAGGAATTTAAATAAACCTTCATGCAGGAAAATAAGAGAATAAAATTTGGCACCAACAGGAATAATCTGCAATGAACTAAGCAATAGCAGAATACACTACAGGCTCTAAGACCAAATGAAATAAACGAAGGTAGATCCCAATTTTAGATTTCGGTGTTTATAGACGCTGGACACCAAAACAAAACACTCCAATGATTGTTGAATCGCAAAATCGCGAAAGAGGTGTGGGGCCCTGGCAATATCAAGTTTTGGGGTTCAGGGTTTGCTAACGCCCGATGCACAAAACAAAATAAAACATCAATTATCGATTCACGAAATGCGAATAGGTTGTGGGCCCAACAATTTTGGGTTTCGGTGTTTGGTAAAAAAAAGGAACTCGACGCACATTTAACAAGCAAGTCCCGAATGCGAAAATATTAACCTTTTATTCAATGTGCTTTTAAAATCATGTGCTCCAACAAATAAACTCGGAGTAAATGTGGAACCAGATTTGTAATCGGTAAAAACCGAATAATTACTGTGTTTTCTCAAAAAATGAATTTTATCAAGAGATAAAATGAGTTTACAAACTCAATAAAAAATATATATATACGCAGAGAAAACCTCCAAACACAGAATAACCAATTCAATTCAATAAATGCTTTCAAGCTCTCATCGATTACAATTTCGACTCTGATATTTAAACACAAAAAAATTTCCCCTTCGATCTTCTAAAGGATTTTAATCAAGGTGGTTAGAGTCTGGTTGCTTGAAAGGTTGAGGCGGCCACCATTTAAGAAACGTAAGACAAATTAGTAATTGGTGGTTGGTCCTTGAGTTTTGAAAGGTCAAGACGGCCACCGATACACCATTTACAAGGAAGCGGTGAAATGATTACTTTCTTACAGTTTAACAGATTGAGGTTAAGTGTCGTTTTCTGTTTAGCAGATTTCGAAGCAGCTGTGAGCCCTCTGACGACCAACAACATGAATGGACAAGGTCAATCTATAGGTGGTGCCAATGTCAACAGCAACCCAAACATCTCCGGCCCAAAAATCAATACCGGCAACAACATCGGCTCAATCAACCCCATCAAGTTCGTCATCCAAAACAACCCCAAGTTATAGCAGGTAATGACAAGTAGAACAACTTATACTAATAGCTTTTGTTTTCCTTTGCAAAATTTATTCTCTTGAATGCAGTATATGCTCAAAAATATCATGATTTGCCAAACTGAAAGAGTGTTTGTATGGTGCAGTACTTATGGTTAGTTTAGGGTGGAATAACATACATAAATGAAGCACATTGGAGTTCGGGGTTCGGGGTTTGCCAGCACCCGATGCAAAAGCAAAATGAAACAATAAATGTCGAATAGCGAAATACATACAGATTTTGGGGCCCACCACTTTTGGGTTCAGAGTTTTTGGTAAAACAAAAAGAACTCCATGGGAATTTAATAGGTAAACTCCGAATAAATATAAGATCGGGTTCGCAATCGGTAAAATTAAAATAATTACTACGTTAAATCAAATTGAAAGCAATATAACTAATTCGATTAGGGAATGAAATGAGTTTATAAACTCAATAACAAGAAATCATAAACGCAGAATCCATAGAGAGAATTCAAAAAATTAATTCTATTGAAAAATGTGATTCTTCAGATCACCACCCTATTACAATTCGTTCTTCATGTATTTATACTAACACCAATTTCCCCTACAATTTTAGAAACGATAAAATTTAATGAAGGCGGTGATAGAATTATGTTTCCTTCAAAGGTTAAGGCGGCCACCATTTAGAGTAATTAAATTTTAAAGTCTTGAAGGGTCAAGACGGCCACCGATCCGTCGCTATCGAGGCGGTGAAATGATTAATATCTGACATACTCCTTCTTAATCATTTCAAAAACAGAAACAAAATTGCTGTAAACAATGCATTACAGCTTACAGACCCCAATATGTTTTCTATGAATTTTGAACAATTCATTTCCCAAAGGTTTCGTAAATATGTCTGTAAATTGTTCTTCAAATCTGTAGAACTGAACACAAATTTATTTTCCATTTACCAGCTCTCGAATGAAATGATACCTTGTATCAATGTGCTTACTCTATTTATGAAAGACGTGATTCTTTGATAGTGCAATGACAGATTTATTGTCACAGACAATTTGGGTTGCATCATTCTGGTCATGCAACAATTCATTCAAGACCCTTCTCATCCACACAGCTTGACATGCAGCTGCAGTTGTAGCAACATACTCTACCTCAGTATAAGATAGAGTCACAATGGGTTGTTTCTTTGATTCCCATGCCACTGCTCCAAATCCAAGACTGAACACATACCCAGATGTGTTTTTCCTGTCATCAATGGAACCTGCAAAATCACTATTAGTATGTTCGATCACCTCAAAGTTTAAACTTGATTTATATCAGATACCAAAGTCAGTTGTTCCAGCAACATGTCTCAGGATCCTCTTTCCTGTTTTCCAATGAGTACTCTTCGGAGTCTCCATGAATCTCGAAATCAAACTTACAACAAACATAATATCAGGCCTGGTTGTTGTTAAGTACATAAGGCTTCCAACCAGCCTCTTATACAGAGTTGGATCAACATATGATCCCTCATCATACTTGCTTAGTTTAATACCAGTTGCCATTGGTGTTGTAGCTGGCTTTCAATTCAACATTCTAAACCTTTTCAACACTTCATTTGCATAGTTAGTTTGACAAATGAAAATGCCATCATCAGATTGATCTACTTCAATTCGAAGAAAATATTTCATCAATCCTATATCAATCATCTCAAACTCTATTTTCATGGCTTTTTTAAAACCATGTACAGGTAGATCTCCAATAAAAATCAGGTCATCAACATACAAACAGACAATCAAAATTTTACCTTCCTGGTTTACCTTTGTGTACAAAGTTGGTTCACTTGGACTTATGTTGAATCCAACACTGATCGGGTATTCATCAATCCTACTATACCAAACTCTGAATGCCTGCTTCAATCCATATAAAGATTTCCTTAACTTGTAAACTTTATCTCTATGCTTATCAATCTCATAACCCGGAGGTTTTCTAACATAAACTTCTTCTTCCAAATATCCATTTAAGAATGCAGACTTAACATCCATATGATGCATGATCCATCTATTCTGAGTTGCAATAGCTAAGACCATCCTCACAGTGTCAATTCTTGCTACAGGAGAAAATGTTTCATTATAATCAATACCGGGTTGCTGACTAAACCCCTGATCTACAAGTCTTGCCTTGTACTTTTCAACATCACCATCTGCACTCAGCTTAGTCATATAAACCCATTTAACACCAATACTTTTCTTTCCTTCAGGTAAATTGACAAGATCCCAAGTGTTATTCATTTCAATGGAATCAATCTCCTCATCCATTGCTTTAATCCAGACATCCTCTTTAGTAGCTTCATCATAGCTAACATGATCATAAGCTATAAATGAAAAATTTGAAATCTGATCTACTTCTTCATTCTGATCATACAATTCTCTTAAGTGTATAGTCTTATGTCCTTTAAGTCTCTCTCTTAATGAAGCTAAAGTGGGATTTGATTCACTACTTACCTGTGAATCTGATCGATTTCCACCATGTTCATATGGCTCACCACGCTCATGAGTTCTGGGCATTCTAACTTGAAGTGGGCTAGAATCTGGTGCTTGCCTTGGTGTACTTCTTGCTACAGGCGTATATGCATGTGGAACCATTTGTCCATCTCTTTCACCCTGCTCAACTTCATCATCATCTTCACGGGGTAACACAACTCCCTCTAAAATTGATTTGTCAATACTTCCATCCTAGGCTTCATCTTCTTTAAATTGAACATCTCTGTTGATTACATATTTATGGGTGATAGGATTGTAGAGTTTATATGCCCTAGACTCTTCACTGTATCCAACAAATATACATCTATCACTTCTGTCATCCAACTTCTTCCTCATTTCTGCAGGTACATGCACAAATGCAACACATCCAAAAATTCTGAAATGAGAAACATTGCAAGGCTTACCATCTCGGGCTTCCTGAGGTACATGATCCCTCACAATCTTGGTCGAACTTCTATTCAAGATAAAAATAGAGCAGAGAACTGCATCTCCCCAATATTCATTTGAAATATGCTTCTCTTTCAACATGCTTCGAGCCATATCCATGATGGTCTGATTCTTCCTTTTAGCCACTCCATTCTGTTGTGGAGTATAACGAGCAGTAAACGACCTTTTAATTCCATGAAGATCACAAAATTCAATGAATTCATTAAGTTTGTATTCACCTCCTCTGTCAAACCTTAAGATTTTAATGGTTTGACTACTCTCATTCTCAACCATAGACTTAAACTTCTTAAAAACATCAAATGCTTCAGATTTTCATTTCAACAAATACAACCAAGTCTTCCTACTAAAATCATCAATAAAATTCATAAAATAAAAAAAACCATTCAAAGAAGGTGTTTTCATAGGTCCACATAAATCTATGTGAACGATTTCTAATGGAGCTTTTGCTCTGTAGGAAATACCTGAAACAAATTTTTCTTTATGATGTTTTCCATGTATGCGGCTCTCACAAGAGCTTGCAGGTTGTTGAATACAAGGTAACCCCTTTACCATCTGTTTCTTCTGTAACATATCTAAACCACCAAAATGTAAATGACCATATCTCAAATGCCATAACCAAGATTCATCTAAACTTCCAGTTTTATAAGCATTCAAAGAACCACTTAAATTATTTCTCATAACAAGTGGAAACATTCTATTCTTGGTCATTTCAACTGTTGCAATCAACTGTTTGTTGGGTAATTTATCATAGATTGTGCATACCTTGTTCTTGAAGAATACTCTGTACTTTTTCTCCATCAGATGCCCAAAACTAATAAGATTTCATTTTAAACCAGGCACAAAGTAAACATCATCAATATTTCTTCTCTGATTGTTCTTAGTGTAAAATGGAATTATACCTTTACCATTGATTGTAACTTTATAATCATTTCCTAGTTTTACTTCAGACTAAATACTAGTATCAATAGAATAAAATAAATCCTTATTACCAGTCATGTGGTTACTGCAACCACTATCCAAAAACCAAATATCATTTGCACATTCCTAAGTGACGTTACAGGTCAAAAGCACGGGATTTTGATGATCCTCAAACTCATTTGTGATATGTGCAGAGTGCTTTCCATCATCTACTTGTTTCTTCCAACATTTGTTAGCAAAATGCCCAAACTTCTTACAATAATAACATTGCACTTTAGTTTTATCATACCTCTGATTTTCTTCTTGCCAGGGTTTGTTGTTTCTCCCTCTTAAATTAGGAGGATTCTGCTGGGACTTTTGTTCAAACTCTGATTCATCTATGTTGTCCCTTGGGCCAGAAAATCAACCTTCTCTTCCATGATTATAAGACCTTACTCTGCCACTACCTCTGGTAACATGCAATTGGGATTTGAAGGCATGCTCCATGGATCCTTCTTCATATCTAGATATTCTAGATTCATGAGCAACAATAGAACCAATTAACTCATCAATTTGCATTAGACTTAAATCCTTAAATTCCTCTATGGGTACCACAGCAGGTTCAAACTTCTTGGGAAAACTTCTCAGCACTTTCTCAATAACTCTTTTATTCTCAACATCATCTCCATACTGCCTGAGTTGGTTCACAACACTCATTACTTGAGTCATGAAAGTATCAACACTTTCATTATCCTTCATCTTCAGATTTTCGAAATCCCTTCTCAAGTTCTACAACTTGACTGTCTTCACCTTGGACACACCTTGATAACAAGTTTCAAGAATGTCCCAAGACATATTTGAAGATGTAGTACTAGTAATCTTCATAAAAATGGATTCATTTAATCCTTGCTGGATTAATCCAAGAGCCTTGTTATCATTCTTCCTGTTTTCCTTCAGCAAAACACGATCAACATTAGACAGAGTTAATTCTGCTGCAGCATCAGCTGGCTCGACATAACCATCAACAACATAAGTCCATAGATCTGGAGAACGCAAAATCATTCTCATTCGAATATACCAAGAGTCATATGACTTCTTGCTTAGAAAAGGAACCTGAATCTAAGAAGAACTACTACCAGATGCAAGCATTTATAAAAGTTTGAAAGAAATCAAATAAACCTTCACGCAGGAAAATAGGAAAGTGAAATTGGGCACCAACATGAATTATCTGCGCTGAAATGAGCAACTGACAGGAAGCCTTACAGGATAGACTGGAATCTCTGATACCAAATGTGAAAAACAGAGGCACGTCGACACTCGAGGTTCGGCATTTATAGGCACTTGATGCCAAAACAAAACACCCAAAGAATTTTCCGAATTGCGAAATCGCGAGAAGGCTATGGGCCCAGCTCTTTCAGGTATCGGTGTTTACAAACGCTCGATACAAAAAAAAAATGCAAAGAGAATTGTTGATTTGTGAAATGCAATCAAGTTGTGGGCCTAGGAAGATCGGAGTTCACGGTTCAGAGTTTGCCAACACCCGATGCAAAAGCAAAAAAAAACAAGAAATGTCAAATTGCGAAATATGTATAGATTTTGGGGCCCACCACTTTTGTCTTGAGAGTTTTTGGTAAAACAAAAAGAACTCCATGGGAATTTAACAGGTAAAATCTGAATAAATATAAGACCGGGTTTGCAATCGGTAAAATCAAAATAATTACTACGTTAAATCAAATTGAAAGCAATATAACTAATTCGATCAAGGAATAAAATGAGTTTACAAACTCAATAACAGGAAATCATAAACGCAGAATCCATAGAGAGAATTCAAAAAATTACTTCTATTCAAAAATGTGATTCTTTAGATCACCACACTATTACAATCCATTCTTCATTTATTTATACTAACACCAATTGCTCCTACCATTTTAGAAACAATAAAATTTAATGAAGGCGGTGATAGAATTCCGTTGCCTTCAAAGGTTAAGGCGACCACCGCTTAGAGTAATTAAATCTTCAAGTCTTGAAGGGTCAAGACGACCATCGATCCGCCGCTATCCATGCAGTGAAATGATTAATCTCTGACATAAGGCAGGGTTATTTTTTATTAAATAGTATCTCTGTAGTGATAGAGATAATAGGTTTCTATACATGTTCAAGTAATGTTTTTAATAAATAAAGAGGACGGGAGAATTTATACAAATATTCAAGCATGCAAGTATTAATGTTCAGACTATAGTGAAGGAACAACTTTTGACCGAAGAGCGGGTAGAGTAGTTCTCAGCATTGTCTAAATAGGTATGTGACTTTTTTTTTCATATTTAGGTTTCCATATTGTGGTGACAAATATACCATAAAAATGAATGTGTTACATCCTAATGATATCTTATGAAAAAAAAATACACTTTTGAATAATGATTCCTATGATTCCTATAGGGGTTCACCATCCACTTCTTATGTTTTATTCTTATGTTTTATGTAGCACAACCACATATTTTTTGATAGTGATTCCTATGATTACTATTGAGGTTCACCATTCAATTTTTTATGTTTTATGTAGCACAACCAGATAATTGTGGCTATATGGGTATTTAATTTACAAACCCTTACTCTACTCTAAGACAATTTTAATTATAGCATAAAGAATAACCTTAACATAATTCTAACCCTACCATAATTTTATATGAATTTAATCATTTTGATGAAACATTAATTATTTTCAAATGAATTTAATTATTAAGCATTTGAAAATAATTAATGTATTATTAAAATGATTAAAATCATCTCAAACTATGCTAGGGTCATGGTTATGTTAAAGTTATGGTTTATACTAGAATTAATATTATCTTAGAGTTAGGGTTTGTAAATTAAATACTTCTATGTGTATTCATTTAAAATCAGAGTAATGCAGAACAATCAATGAGGCCACAAGGGCACATCACAAGTGAGACTACGCTCACACAAACTATATTACGATTTGATAAGTGACGTACATATTTATAGGCTAGGATAGCCTCTAAAAATCTCATGAATCTGTGGATCTGAAAACCACTTAGACTAAAATAGAAATTTGTTTTAACCATTTCCTAACTATGGAATTTCACCATTATTATCCAACACTCCCCCTTAATGGAAAAATGGATTTAATATAATGTCAATACATAACATGTCTGTCGGTCTTAGTCTCAGCTAGGCTTACAAACATTACAAAGGACAATTCAAACAAAACCTTAAAATTTGTTTCAACTCCATGTATGAGTGAGTTTTTCTCTTCCTCCTTTTCGAGATTCTAAACCCTCTATGCATTTTCAATTTAAGTCTTCCTCTTTTGATGAAAATTCGTTGTTTTAGCTTCTTATACTTCATCTTTTTGTTGGTGTTAGTCATTAATCTGAAAATTATTTCAAATTTCCCATGCTTGTCCTCTTCAACTTTTTCTTCGAAAAACTGTTTGTATGTGAACTGTTGCCACATATCATTCTCTGTTGTTTTCTCTTCACCATTGAGATTTTGATCATCAATTTGTTGCAACATTAAATCATAGTAAAATCCGATTTCTTCACGACTCCAATGCATAATTTTTTTTAACTTTTTTTCAGTTTCTTCCTCGTCCATGATGTCATCAACAAATTCCAAATCTTGATTGTAGGTGAATAGTACAATGTTTTTTTCTTCTACAACAAGTTCATTGTTTTTTACTAACTTTGGCACTTCAATACAGTACTTGACTTCTTCAACATCAGCTTGTTGTTCCCAAATGTCAAAACCTGCAGACTCAAAACCATTCATTAGAATATTTAAATAAATACAATTTTTGTTCTTTTCATTTTGTTCTCTTGCTATGCAGTTTCAGTAAGTTGCGGCTTTTCAAGCCATTCTTCAAGGAACTTCAAATCTTCTTCAAAATATTTTTCCACTACATGTGAGTGCTCTTCTTCATTGTTGTCTTCTTCTCTCAGTGCTCCAAGCGATGTTCACTCCTCTCCAATATGTATCCGATCTTCAATAGAAGCAATATATAACCCCTCTGAAAAGCAACAATACTGCAACATGACAATCACAAAATGATACAGTGATCAATGCACACATGCGACAACATACAGGCATATGATACTGCAAATAGCAACGATATTGCAGATGGCACCTTGCAAATCGATAGTTCAACTCACGCGGTAGATCCCTCTTGCTACATAACAACACTTATTTTTAATGCAGACTGCTCTCTCATGTACCCACAATGGATAATATCCTTCTGCTCTGATACCAATTTAAAATTGGAGTAATGCCCAACAATCAGTGAGGCCACAAGGGCACATCACAAGTGAGACTACACTCACACAAACTATATTACGATTTGATAAGTTGCGTACAGATTTATAGGTTAGGATAGTCTCTAACAAGGATTTGAAAACCACTCAAAGATTAAAAAAAAAATTGTTTTAACCATTTTCTAACTATGACATTTCGCCATTATTATCCAACACATTCATTAGTCACAATTATGTGGTTGTTCTAGTAAATACTAAATGTACACCTCTTCTAAATGAAAAAATATAAGTACAATATTGAACATCCAATATAAAAATATGTGAACATACTAAGACACAATGTCAGTCTTACATCCCTTCAAAATAAACAATAAAAACAGTAAATGCTAAAAGAAACTAATCACAACACTCCAAAGAGCATAACTTCTGAAATTAAAAAAAAAAATGACAAATAAAAAACGAATCTATAGATCTTCCCTTTTTTTTGAAATACATAAGTCCGTTGTGTTTTATTTCTAGTTTTGAAAAATAAAAATTCTACTCTTTGTCGTGCATGTAATTTTTTTGTAATTTGAATATTTGGAACTCGATACATATTTCTATTTATACTATGTAAAAAGAATTTATAAAACTACATATTTCTGAGTTATTGAAAAAAATACATATTTCTATTTTGACTATGTAAAACAGACCATATATATATATATGAAAAAAAATGGTTCGTTTGATGTGCATAAAAGGACTATCTGTTCAAAAAAAAATTCCAAATAAAATACATATCGATCTGTGTGATATTGTGTGGATTTCTCATAAACAGCGTGTGCTCCATCCTTTCACAGAACACCTCTCTCACAATATATTTTGCAATTAAGCTTTTTATCCTCTTTATAAATGAATCTCTGTCGCTAGGTATACAAATCTTCAATCTCCATTGAAATGATATCGCAATCATGGCGGTTCGGTTCCTTCAATGAGATAAGCTACACTTATGTTCCCTGCAAGTTGTGGTAGTTCCTTTTTTGTTGTTCTTCGACAGTAGTTATTGGAAATGAATCATGAGGCCAACAATGATTTAAATGCATGCCATTTGTCTTTTCTATAATCTAAGAAATCGAGATTTTAGGTGTCTCTTTCAACTATCGCGGAGTTTCAAACTTGAATCGTTATATACAACCAAACGCTTCGAAACCAATAGCCTAGCAGAACTTGACTATATAAATATAACTTTATTAATACTTTTTGTATTTTATTTCAAAATTCAAAAAATTACTTAGGTTGAGAAAGGACTAATTTTATGGAATCCAACAATTGGTTTAATTTATTAATCTTTGTATATAAGCTCTCTATTTTATGACATAACTCAAATGGCATAACTAACCATTCGAACAAACCTTGCTTTGTCTTAAAAGAAAATTTTCACATGTCATTTTCTGCAATTCTGATTTGATGGTAACCACTTTTCAAGTCCAACTTAGTGAAATAAACAACATTATTTAATTAATAACAACATTTTTACTATAATCGTTTTTAGAGCTTGGAAGTCAATACACATCCTCCACTTGCCATATTTCTTCGGAAGTAATACAATAGGGGAACCACACCGAGAGGAGCTTTGTGTGACGATTCTCTACATTCTTGATTACTCATGACCTGTACATTCCAATGTTTGGAAGAGGAGCATCATGTTGCAAATACATTTCATGTTCAACCTCCCTCTTAGGAGACAACCATGTAAGTTCCTGAAACAACTCATCATGGTTAGATATGATTATAACCAATTCATCTTTATTATCTGGATCACAAACTGATAGAGCATACTTTATATCTTCCTCTTTTTGTTTCACTATTATGAGAACAAAGTTTTATTTGCGCTAACAAGTTTCTTCATTTTCCTTGTGCTCACTAACGAAACATTAGTATTGATACAGTGATCTTTGAAAATAAATTCAACCTTGTCCTTGAAAAGATGATATTTATTCTCTTCATGGTAGAATATAGCCTTCATGTCAAATACATATGGAATACCCAAGATAATGTTGCAAATGTCAAGAGGCACAACATCTAATTCCACCTCGTCAAATAACTTAGCTGTAATTGGAAATACGATCTTACACATCCTAATCGATAAAGATTTTTATGAGGTGTTGTCTTCAAACTCAGCTTCTTAAAATTTTCTTCAGATATTAAGTTAACTTGAGATCCACTATCAAATAAAGTATCTACCTTTGTATGTTTGATTATATCTCTGACGTGAAAAAGCTTGCTTCTCTTCTTTTAATCAATATCTCTTTCCAATTTGGTAGATTGAACTGAAGAATTAGAATTGATAGTTAATATATATTTCCCTCCTATTGCCATGGTCTTAGATTTTGATCATAGATCCTGATGAGCTGATGCAACAATATTTTTCTTCCCTTTATCCTTGAAATTTTTCAGTCATAATTTTGGATACAGTTTCCAACACTGTGATTCCTCATGTACCTTTTTCTTATAGTGGAAACATGTAGGTCTTCCTTTAGCTTGCTTTACTGTGGCAGATTTATTACTTTTACATTTACCTTTCGATTTCTTGTCGAAATTGTATGGATTATTATCTTCGATCACATGTTTACCCTTATTGGCCTTGTAACACACCCATGACGGGGGATAAATAAATTTTGCCTCTTTTTGTTTTAACTCTCTTTAGTTTCCCCTTTTCTTCTATTGCAGGTTCTTCCAACCCGCAACTCTTTCTTGAACCCCCTTTTGAAGGGTTTGAGAAACAAGTGTTATTTCCCCCTGCTAGCCCCTACTTTCATATGTCCTCAAGCTATGACCACAGTCTCCCGCGATCCAATGGTCTTGATCTCCTCTCTCTTGAATCGGGATTTCACGTTTCGTGACTTTGGAGGTTGGCTTACCTTTGTTTCCCCGATTCTCGATTTCCCGATATTCGCCTTCCAGATGATCAGTCTGGATCCCTCCCTCGATCAATGACTACGATCCTTTCGCGAAATTGGATTTCGTGAGTTCTCACGACTCTTAGGTCTGACTTCCCGAGTTGCGAGTCAGCGAAAACGCTGACCTCTCGCCACACATCCCTTCTCTATGGACGGCTAGGATCAAATCGTGACCTCGCATATCGGGTATTTGGATGTGAGTCAAACATGATTCTTTCAGTCCCTGAACTCCCGACGACATCAAATCAACGGTCCACAGTCCTGAGTGATCCAATGGCTATGATCAAATCGTGAGTTCATTTTTCACGAGTTGTCACAACCCTTGCCTTTGACTTTCCCTATGTGCAAGTCAACGAAATGTTGATATTCCGCCACGTGTCATTCCCAACACCAACGACTAGGATTAGCTCCACTCTTTCCCTTGCAAATCTTTCGAAGTCTGAATTCACAAACTCTCGGATCTGCTGCCATCTGTCTACCTTGACGATGGATGGTTCTGAAGATTTCAGAACTTTGGGACTTGGAAAAGTCCATTCTCCTGTATATTTTCGAAGGGTTTAAACCTCGTGCACCTTTCCTGGATCCAACGAATATTGGTCCTCACACTCAGATATGAAGGCCCATATTTGATCTCCTCCTGCGCTTCTAAAAATCGTGTATCTCTCCTAAAGCTTGGTTCTTAGGGGATTTTAAACTCCCACATACCCTTCCGTTAATTTGCTCACATCAGATCAACGGTTTGGTCCAGATCACATCGTAACTCCGGGTTTCGGGAGTTTAGTCGCACCAACGTGTGAATCTCCCAATGTGAGAATTTCGTGATGTACAAATCCCCGATCTCGCTAATGCAATGGTCAAGGAGGGTCCCAATAGATCCTTAGATCTATGGTCCAAATCACGCTGCAACTTCAGGTTTTGGGAGTTTAGTCGCACCAACGTGCGAACTTCCCAATGTGGGATCTTGTGAAGACTGAATGAGTCGAGGCGTTAACTCTTGTGCCCCTTCCTCAAATCTAACGGTCGCGACAGGACCTTGGTCCTCCCGAACGGATCTCATCCATTCATTTTCTAAGTGAAAGGATATTTCTTTTCGATACTTGAACCACACTATTATTCCTAAGCTTTGTTGGCTCTGAGAGGCTTAAAAGTTTTTCACTCTTTCTCTTGATCGTAACACTTGGAAGCATTCTTCCGTGCACTCCTTACGTTCATTCCCCAACTCTAGGACTTCAAATTTTCTCAATCTCTGCCACCTTGTAGAGACTCGGTGCATACATGGACTAACTCTCCTGAGCTTAATAGACTCTGTCCTCGCAGTGATTGCAGGGTCCAACCTTCGTAATCAGGGAAGTACTCACTTGACTCTAGGACAATAAGGAAATTCTCTGGGGAGAGTATTCTCGAGAAATGAAACTAGAGCATAAGGAACATCAAGCAGATATAAAATCCCTCAAGGGATGAATGCATACTTTTAACTAAATCATTCAATGCAAAAACCAATTATAGGCGTATAAATATAAACATGCACTCTTTATTTCCAGTCGAAGCACAAATCATGAAAGAAACACTTACCAGAACCATAAGAGGGGATGCGACTACTAAGAGGGGTGCTCATTTCAACACAACCATAGGTTCAGTCACTCCCGATGGACTTATCATTGGCCACCCCCGAGCTTAGGCCACAATGCTTTGAGATTCAATCTCTTACTTCCAGCTCAACGAAAGTTAGGGATGGAGGTTACTCTCCTTCTCCCTATACAAGAATAGACGAGGACGAAGGTTACTCTCCTTCTCCTTATACAAGAATAGACGATGACGAAGGTTACTCTCCTTCTCCTGACTCAGTCTCTATCCCCCGTGATCAGAACTCACTTTTATCTTTCCAATCCTTCCTTGGACCTAAGATTTTTAGCTCTCGTCTTTGTATTCTTTGTAGATCCTCCCTTGTAATATACCAGATACAAAAAGTATGCAGAACATAAAGAAAATGCTAGAAATGGTAGAATAACAACAATATAGCTAGAACAATCACCACAATAACACTGAAATGATATATGAATAACAATAGAAATAACACTTTGATTCTGAGAGAAATGTTCACGGGCCTCTTCGAGGGGGCAACCTCTAATCGAGAAAAGATCTATTACAATAATATCCAATCCAGGGTTCTCATACCCTCAACTCCTATTTATACTAAATACGTCTATCAAAAGAAGCATCTAGAGGAAGATCCTTCTAGAAGCGGAAGCTTCTATTAGGTCTTATTACATTCAATTTATTCTATTTTATTGAAAGGCCTTATTAATATTGACCTTTATTACATCCGAATATATTGTTCTACCTATGTGTGGGTTAGGACCTTAACATGTCCGCCCCCTTAAAAATAGTCTTTTCTTCAAGGCTTCAGATGTGGAAATTGCTGCAGAATGGTAGTTGGTTCCCAAGTGGCATCTGTTGGAGTTGTATCTTTCCACTGGACTAACACTTCCTTGATGGTTCTTTGACACAGGCGACGCTCACGCTGGTCCAAAAGTGCTTGTGGTTGTAGTCAAATGGATCCTTCTTCGGCTAACTCGGGAACGTTGGTTTGAATGTGGCACTTAGTTCCAATCACCTTCTTTAAGAATGAAAGATGAAAAATAGGATGTAGCTTAGAATGATTGGGCAAATCTAACTGATAGGCCACATGTCCCACATGCTTGAGAACGATATAAGGACCATAAAATTTGGGTGCTAGCTTCTAACAATGATCGGCCTTGAGGGAATTTTTCTTGTAAGGTTGTAGTTGAAGAAACACTTGATCCCCTTCTGCAAATTGACATTCAAGCGACCTTGATCTGCTTGTTGCTTCATGTGATTCTGTACCATGACCAAATCCTCTTTGAGGGTATGAATAATAACCTCTCGAACTGTAAGCGTTTGGTCAACCACCTAGACCTTTGAGACACCCGGTAAGTATGAGAGAACGGAAGGTGGATTTTGTCCATATATCGTTTCAAAAGGAGTCATCTATGTAGTTGTATGGTATGAAGTGTTGTACCACCATTCAACTAGGGGTAACCATTGAGCCCACTGATTTTTCTTTTTCAAGGAAAAACACCTCAAATATGTTTCCAAACAATTGTTGACAACTTCCGTTTGACCATCAGTGTGAGGATGATAAGCTGTGATGAGTTGCAATTGGGTGCCTTGTAGCTTGAAAAATTCTTGCCAAAAATTGCTAGTGAAAGTTGGGTCGCGATCAGAAACAATAGAATGTGGCATGCCATGAAGCTTGAAGACCTGGTCCATGAAAATTTGAGCCACCGTTGATGTTGTAAATGGTGTTGAAGAGCACATAAATGAGCATACTTGGAAAGGCTATCAACAACCATCATGATGACTGATTTATTTCCTGATTTGGGTAAGTGTGTAATAAAATCCATAGATATATCCCTCCAAATAGTAGGTGGAATCGGAAGCAGTTGTAGTGTGTCCAGAGATTTAACTGTTTCTCCCTTGTTGCATTGACACACATCACATTTAGCGACAAAATTACGAATTTATTATTTCATGCCATCCCCAAAAAAAGAGTGTTTGACCCTGTCATAGGTTTTGGTAAACCCGTAGTGCCCAGTTGTGAGTGTAGCATGAACCTCAAAAAGTACCATGGCTTTAAGTTTTGATGTTTTACTTAAATACAAAGAGCCTTTGTACCGAAGCTCATCATGGAGCCAAGAGTACCTTGGGGAAGCTGGAGCATTGGACTGCAATTGTTGGATCAACTATGAACTTTTGGGATCTTGTAGCCATTCCCGGAGAACGACTTAGAGCCAATCTGGTACAGTGAAGGAAAGAGAAAAAAGGGATCCTTCATATTCATATTTTTAGGAAAGTGCATCTGCAATCACATTGTTTTTTCCTTTCTTGTAAATGATCTCATAATCATATCCAAAGATCTTGGTCACCCACTTTTGTTGCTCCGGGGAGGAAATGCGTTGTTCCAGAAAATACTTGAGGCTTTGATGGTATGTATTAATTTGGAAGCGTTGCCCCAATAGATAAGGGTGCCACAGATCCATGACATGCATAATAGCCAACATTTCCTTTTTATAGATTGATTTTCCTAGATTTCTTTCAGACAGTTACTTACTAGTAAAGGCCAAGGTTCGACCCTCTTGCATAAGGACAACACCAATTCCTTTCCCTGAAGCATCACATTCCAAGACAAAGGTATTTGTGAAATCAGGAAGGGCCAGGACTGGAGTGGTGCACATGGCCATCTTTAAGGTTTGAAAATCTTGAGCAACTGTTGGAGTCCAAGTGAAAGAGTTCTTTTTTAGGAGTGTAGTGAGAGCTACGACAATCTTTCCATAATTCTTAACAAACTTGCAATAATAACCTGTTAAGCCCAGAAATCCATACAATATTTTGAGAGTATTTGGGTGAGGCCAGTCTTGCATAGATTCAATATTTTTAGGATCCACCATGACGCCATCCTTGCCAACCAGATGACCCAAGTACTCGACTTTTGAGGCACCAAAATCACATTTAGATTGTTTCAGGAAAAGTTGGTGATGAGAGAGTAGATGGAGAAATCAATCCACATGGGAAAGATGGTATGTCCAGGTTTTTCTATAGATGAGCAGGTTTTTCTATAGATGAGGATATCATCAAAGAAAACTAAGACAAAATGACAAAGAAAAAGACGAAATACATGATTCACAAGGATTTGGAAGGTGGAGGAGGCATTACACAAGCCAAAGGGCATGACCAAAAACTCATAGTGGCCCTCATGAGTTCTAAAGGAAGTATTGGGAATGTCTGTCTCTTTCATATGTATCTGGTGGTAGCGAGAACGGAGATCAAGTTTAGTAAAGAAATGGGTGTTGTAGGAAAATCTCCCTGCGGACAGGTAGATCACCTCTAAGGCTTGACCTTAACCCTAGACAGAAAAATGCTTAACGTGGACACTTAATTTCTTTCAAATCTATCTAAACTAACACATGAGAAGGAAGGATGATAGAAGTACCTATTATCGACGTTTTTCCCTGCATAACAGCAACTTCACTGATCAATCTCCTTTGGCTGACTATAAGTTTCCTCCAAGATCATAAGTTTCATATGTTCAATTCTTCCCCCACCNNTTCCATATCTCACTTATGAGATCATAAGTTTGGCATCATTCTCCATTTTGCAGTCCCCTTTTCACCATTAGAAAGCTTGCTTATATAGACTTGGAGAGGCTCAACAATCTTGAGATATCCTTGGGGAAGGTGAGGATTTTCCTCCTTCAGTTGAGGATCTGCCCTAGGATCATGGCTGGACTAGGGATTCGAATCCAACTGCCTTCCAAGAATGAAAATATGCTTCCCCCATTCATCTCAACAGCTTAACAACCGCCCAGAATAGGTAGCACTCCCTCAAAAGGGCCATCAGAGCGTTGTAGCGCTCCCTGGTAGGCTTCAGGGGGGCGCCAACGCTCTCAAAATCTATAACTCTCCCTTAAAATGGGAAGGGGAGCGTTATAACGCTCCCTGATAGTGTAAGGGAGAGCGTCGGTGCTCCGAGATAGTGTAAGGGGGAGCGCTCCCCTCCAAAAACTCAGTTTTTGAGGTGCTTTCAGATGGCAAAAGGTTTGCAAGCCTGCTGACTCATTTCTCCTCTTCCAAATCAAATGTTTGAGGTGTTTTAAGTGTCTTTCTCATGTCGTCATAGGCACGACATAGGCATCATGGCAATATGCTTTATTTGAAATCTGCGACACTTGTGAGCAACATGCGACACTTGCGACTTTGTGATGATGACACTTGCGACACTATCAAAGTGAGTAATTTTGATGTGTAACAGAATGCCCCCCAAAGTATGAAGTTAGAATATGCCAACTCATAACTGAAATACTTTGTAGATTCTCAAGCAAGGGTATAGACTCGGAGAACCTGACAGAAGCTGCACACAAACATCCAACAAATATCATGACATATTTCAAAACCCAAGGCAGACATACCTATGCTTGGGTGATCAAGACTTAGTAGGATATGGCCGCCATAAAATACACTGCGGATCCATAATTGTATTGGTAAAAAGGTATAGCCACCAAAGATACAATGTGGATCTATACTCTTATGACTCGGACTGATCGTAGCCACGAAGAATACACAGTGGATCTACGATATGACAAGACATAGCCACGACCAATACAAAGTGGATCTATGTAACAGTATATGTGTCATTTGTCCAATAGAACTCCTTCGCAACCTGGGAAAAGCGTATATCAAAGTGATTGCTCAACCTAGGGTCTTCTTACCAATCCCAATGTGGTACGATTCTAACCATGTGAATATATGTCCTGATGTCGAATATGGTAGAAACCACTTGATTAGCAGTCAATGGTGTGAACCGTTAACAAGTGCGAGGGAAATCACCATTAATGTCGAGGATTCCCAAGGTACCCTAGTACATTCCAACGAATGTGAATAAATGAACTGAGGTCGAACATCCGTGGAATCATTCGATCAGGGGTCAATGATGTAAACCCACTTTCGAATGTGAGGAGGCCTGTCATTGAGGCATGCAGGTCCCAAAGTACTAACTAGTTTCTAAGCCTAATTCCTAGATATTGTGTTGGATTCGACAGGAATAGACTCATCGAGGGAGGGCCTTGATGTATCCCCCATCAACGACACGAAACGGACATGGAGATGTAATTGGTAGATCAAATGGACATGGACTAACACCGGTTTTGAGGCAAGATATTTGGGATGGTTGACTCTCGAGGCAGATACTTCCCTTGAACACTGAGGCACAACAACAAAACATGACATGGACCAAAACTATGCAATGGATACTGTGACTTGCGTCGGATGACCCAAAGGAGTGAAAGGAACTCGGAGGATTGGTTCAGTGCAGAGGTTCAGCGGATTATGATATACGCAAAGTGACAAAGTGTCGTGTTCAAGGGAGACTCTAAGGAGTGCTAGATGATGTTCTCAAGAGACTGCTTGGCTTGCTCCTTTCAATTTTTCCCCCATCCAGATAG
>CBVK0100043736.1:6036-31862 GCA_900067695.1 Picea abies
GATAACCAAATGAAACTGTTGAAGAAAACCCATCCATCTGAAGTGCCTAGCTTGTTGTAGCTTTGTCTATGATTGTAAGTATTGCAAAGGTTGATGATCGGTGTGAATAATGGTTTCTTTTCCCAACAAATAATGCTTCAATTTTTTAACACTTTGAACCAATGCATACAATTCCTTATCATAATTAGGATAATTAATCACGGCACCATTAAACGTCTCAGAATGAAAAAAAACTGGCTTACCATACAGTAGCAAAACTGCTCCCATTGCATAATTACTTGCATCTGTCTTGATTTCAAAAGGTTGTCTTAAATTTGGAAGTGCAAGAATTGGCGCAGAACTGATCTTTTCTTTCAAAGTATCAAAAGCCTGTTGTTGCTTGCCTCCCGATTGGAAAACTTGCTTGACACTTGTCACAGCATGTAATGGAGCTGCAATGGACGAAAAGTTAGCAATAAATTTTCTCTAATATTGGGCAGCTCCCAAAAAACTTCTTACCTCTATCACATTGTTGGGTCTGGACCATTCCAAAATGACTTTAACCTTGGAGGGATCAATTTTTAATTCACCTCCACCAACAATATGGCCTAATTAAATAAGTGAAGTTTTGCCAAATTCACATTTGGACAACTTCAAAAACAACTTTTCTTTCCTCAAAACATCCAAAACTTGTTTCACATGTGTAATATGCTCTTCACGAGATTTGCTAAAGATCAAAATATCATCTAAGTATACAATAACACAATCATCCAGAAAAGGCCTTAAGACATGGTTCATAACTCTCATGAAAGTAGAAGGCGCATTGCAAAGTCCAAAAGGCATTACCATCCATTCAAACAAACCTTGCTTAGTCTTAAAAGTTGTCTTCCATGTGTCTCCCTTAGCAATTCTGATCTGATGATAACCACTTCTTAAATCTAACTTAGTGAAATATTTGGCATCTTTTAATTGATCAAGTAAATCATCAATTCTCGGAAGAGGATAACGATTTTTAACTGTAATTTTGTTCAAATCCCTGAAATCAACACACATACGCCACGTACCATCTTTATTTGGAACTAACACAATTGGAGATCCACATGGCGATGAACTTGGTACAATAACCCCTTTGTCTAACAACTCCTGTATTTTTTTTTTAATCTCAACATTTTCCATAACTGACATTCTATACATACCAATGTTTGGAAGTGGACAATCTTGTTGTAACTGAATTTCATGTTGGATTCCTCTTTTCGGAGGTAACCCCTTAGGTTCTTTAAACATGTCATCATACTGATTAACAACTTCAAATAGATTGGATTTTAACTTGGCATCACAACCTTGAAACGCTTCGTTCTCAACATCATATTTAGGTTTGATCATTAAGAGAACAAAATTATTACTAGCATTAACTAACCTCTTCATTTGTCCCACATTTATGATTGATAAATTCATCTTCTTAGTGTGATCTCTAACAATGTACTCAACCCCATCTTTAAACAAATGATACTTATTCTCCTGACGATAGAAAATAGCTTTCCTATCATACAAATACAGGCTTCCCACCACAATACCACAAATATCCAACGTAATAACATCAAGCTCTACCTCATCAACGAAATTTGTAGTGATAGCAAACCTAAGTTTACACTTCCTGGTTACTTGTAACTTAGCATTATCACATATCCAACCAAGAGGGTATGGCTTAGGATGTGTAATTGTTTCCAACTTAAGTTTCTTAACAGTCTCTTCAGAAATAAGGTTTGCTTGAGATCCAGAATCAAATAACGTGTCTATCTTAGTATGCTTTGAAATAACCCTTATATAAAAAAGTTCAATTCTCATTTTTTCTTGTTGAGTTACATTGACATTAGCATTACTTGAAGATCTAGTACTAGCAATAGAACCATTACCTTGGTAACCCATGGCTGTGATCTTTGTTTCATCACCCGAATCTGAACCTAAGTCCTGTTGAACAGTCGCAACAGTCTTTGACTTCCCTTTGTTATTGTTGCCAAACTTTCTGGGTCTTCTTTCAGGATGAAGCTTCCAACAATGGTCTTCATCATGGCCATCTTTTGAACAATGTTTACATGTGAACTTTTCTCCCTCTTTCTTCACAACAACATTCTTCCTGCCATTGCCTTTGAACCTTTTCTTTCCCTTGTCTCCATGGTTGAATGTCTTCTTGTTACCCTCATGAGTATCGTTCCTTCCTCTTGCTTCCAAATGAGTAGCCTGTACACAAACTTCATCTAGATTTGAAGGATTAAACATGACTATAGTATGTCTCAAATAACTATGTAATGCTCCAATATATTTGAGCAAAGTTTCCTGAGAAGACAAATCAACTCCCAAAACCAAAGCTCTTCTCCTAAATTCCTGAGTAAAGATTTGTACATTCTGTCCTTTAGCCTGTCTAAAATTATGCCATTCCATAGTTGCCTTTTGTTTATATGCCAATGGATAAAATTGTTTTTTAATTGCGATAATGAAATCATTCCAAGAAAGAAAAATTTTACCATGCTTTTTCATTTCCTCCTGAGTCTTGGATTCCCACCATATAAGTGCTACAATATCCAATCTTAACGAAGCAAACTGAATTTTGGTTTCATCATTTTGAATTTTCTGTATTCTACAATATACTTCAATTTGACGTATCCAATTATCTAACTTCTCAGCATTAACTTCTCCATTGTATATTGGCAATTCGAATTTTATATCAAGCTTTAATGAAGGAATTTGCGAAGGAGTTTTACCATGCCCCTTTGGAGAATTCGAAAGAGGTCTCGAACTGGTAGAAGAAGAAGAAGAAGAATATGATGAAGGAGAGGGTGGTGGAGAAGCACCATTCCCTCCATTTCCGTCTGGAGTTTTGTCACCACTACCTCCCTTATGCATTGAAGGGTTGGAGCCTTCACCCTGCGACAATATGTTCCTTTCCATCAAGATATTCATTATCTCTCTCATCTCCATGACAGCCTTTCTGGGATCTTCATCTTCGGTAGGAACACGTTCATGACTTTCTGCATGAGCCATGCTTGGTGAATGTCTCTCTAAAACTTGCGGTGAATGAATATCCTTCCTCCTTGTCGGATGAGACCTTGGCTCCACAAGTTGACCTTCTCCTCTTGTGAGTTTCAACCTTGTGAGCATCAGAAACAAAACTTGCAAACAATCAAGTCTTCAAAAAGATACCAACTTGATCTAAAAATGAAGAAGACTTGAAATACTTGAAATTATTTGCAATGTAAATGTTATGTGTTTAAAGCAAATGGATCAGTTTGCAACACATAGATTTAAAGGATTACTCATGCAAATTACACATAGACAGCAGCATAATCAATGAACATAAGCACATAAACACAACAATTTGATAAAGGAGTTCACCCCTCTCTTGGGCTACATCTCCTGGTCCAACTTCCAATGGATCATTATTATTAATTGCTCAAAGCGCTCAAAAACATGTCTTACAATGCTCAAACTGACAAACCGACTACTCCAATGGCTTCAGAGCGTTCCAAAACCCCTGTCTAGGCTCTTTCGGCCCCTCAATCGGTCGAAAAACGAAGAAGTTAGGCTTCCTGGAAGTCTCCCTCTTCAAGCTTGCTGTCTCTGCATCTACAAAACACACCCTTGTTGTTTGAACCTGGCTCACACGCAATAAATAGCATGAAAACCCAGCACCGGGCACAACCACGCCAACGGTGCAAACCGTAGGACGGTTAAGGGCGCGCCAGCCCCTAACTGCCTAACACCTCGGGCATATGGGTCATAACACGACCATGCACTATAATAAAAAGGGCTTCGTTTTAATACCAAACAACGTAATGACACATGGTGGGTTGGTTATTAAACCGTGGAAACCACTGTTAACCAACTCCCGCGCACATATACAAAGGTCACACGGTATATACAATGGTCACGGGCTATGGTTCAAACCCCCGCACCAACCGTTTGGTGTATGGTATATATGGTATGGACATATGCGTAAAAAAATGACCACGGGCCGGGGCTAAGCCCCGGCCCGACCCCCTGCCAATGGTTACAATATTCGATTTGAAATATAATTAAGATACCAACTTGATCTAAAATTGAAGAAGACTTGAAATACTTGAAATTATTTGCAATGTAAATGTTATGTGTTTAAAGCAAAAGGATCAATTTGCAACACATAGATTAAGGGATTACTTATGAAAAATACACATAGATAGCAGCATAATCAATGAACATAAGCACATAAACACAACAATTGATAAAGGAGTTCACCCCTCTCTTGGGCTACATCTCTTGGTCTAGCTTCCAATGGATCATTATTATTAATTTCTCAAAGTGCTCAAAAAACATGTCTTACAATGCTCAAACTGACAAACCGACTGCTCCAATGGCTTTAGAGCGTCCAAAAACCCCTGTCTGGGCTCTTTCAGCACCTCAATCGGTCGAAAAACGAAGAAGTTAGGCCTCCTGGAAGTCTCCCTCTTCAAACTTGCTGTCTGTACATCTACAAATTGCACCCTTCTTGTTTGAACCTGGCTCACATGAAATATAAGGTGTGAAAACCCAGCACCGGGCACAACCACGCCAACGGTGCAAACCATAGAACGGTTAAGGGCACGCCAGCCCCTAACCACCTAGCACCTGGGCGTATGAGGGTCATGTGACCATGCGCGTTAGCAAAAAGGCTTAAACGGTTACAACGGTTTAAACTCCCCCTGCGCTCCTGCTAGGGTCACATGGCACAAAGGTATATGACCAAGGGCTATATCAAAACCCCGCGTGCCAACCGTTACAACCGCGCGCATATATATAATATGGTCATATGTGTTAAAACAAAACCACGGGCCAGGTTTCAAATTCCCGCGCATACATAATCTGTCGGGCTATAATATATAGCATGGTCGTATGGTTAATACAAAGGACAGCGGGCTGGGGCTAAGCCCCGGCCCGACCCCCGTGCCAATATACAATAGTGTAAACATATATATATTAAAACCCATATATATATCAAGTGACATAATGTGACATGTTGGTTGGTCGGACTTTGAAAGGGCATTATGCAGTGGGGAGGTCCGGGGGTCGAACCCCACGGACTCCATTAGTTTTACATAACAAATATAAACCAATAAAGGGGTGCCATGTGGCAGCCCATGATTGGGCCACGTGGCACCTTACCATTAGCCAACGAAATTCCATGTGTCACCATCTGATTCGACAACTGTAAACCAACAAAAACTTGCCACGTCACTTCTGTACGGTCGTACGGTCCTGCCACGTCAGCTTGTACGGACTGTACAGTCAGCATCATTTTTTTGCCTATTTGACTTGACGAACATATTGCAATATCTCTCACTCCCGATGTCCGTTTGAGACGAAACAAGTTGCGTTGGGTACGCAATGACGAGGCCTACGCTCTCGTCCGGTTTGAATCGATTCTGAGCACTTTGAATTTTTGAGCAAAATTTTATCCCCTGATCAAGTAACAAAAGAGAGACTTGAAATCAAGACCTCTTACTTAATAAGGAAATTTTAACCAAATGATCTAGAAAAACATATTGTAATGTTCAAAAGGAGGGTTTTTGTTGTTGAAGATGACCTTGGAGAGCGTGCTAAAAAAAAACTCTTTTCACACAAGAAAACAATTACTCTTCTTGATGACAAGAAGGGTTAGATCTTGGTTAGCTTACCCGGAAGATGCACCTTTTCCTATCTGTTTATGATTTTCTGAGATTGCACAGGCCACAGGGAAAAGCGAATACACAGATCTAAAAGAGTAGCAACCCAGAAATAAATAATACAAAACCGAAATAAAACCAAAATACTACTCTGCAAAAATTTTAAAAATGCGTATTCAAGCTTTATACCTCCGGATCTGACTATAATGGTTGTATCTTGGGCAAAAAAAAACATTTTCGAGTGAAACGGAAAGTGTTCCTAAATGAAACATGTGCTCTGGGCACAATTTAACAGTCCTCTCAGCCCATAAATGTACAGAAATGACAAAAAATGGAGATGAGGCAACTCAACTTTACGATCTCTATCTACAACAGGAGTGGGTCTTCAAACAAGCTCTGATACCATGTTCGTAAACACGGGTATTCCAACAGAGGATGAACACCTTCAGTAACCTCTCACATCACCATATAAAATATCAACACACCGATGTTTTCATGTGGTAAAACCCCTACGGGGAAACATCCATGACCCCAGCCAATGCGGCCACTTGGAGCAGTTTATTAATGCAAAACAAAAAGATTACAGAGATATTTTACAAGAGAGTTTCTCACAATCGATCATCGGAAAATGACCCTCCATGCTCTTTAAATAGATATCATGGACCAATCGGGTGTGAAGCCATGGATCAATGGTCGTTAATATCAAGGAGAATATGAACCGTCAGATCACTCTATGTCGGGAACATATCGTGACCGTCGGATTTCCTAACTACAAATGCATAATAATGCATACTAAAGAAACACACTAAGAAACACGTTTTTACCTAACGACACATTATACCAAGTAGATCTTAACTAAATCCTAAGTGTCTAAATGTCCTAACACAAAAGTGTTCTACAAATTTAGTATCCTTGTATGAGACTATGCTCCTCGGTAATCCATGTAGTCTCACCACTTCTCTTAAAAAGGAATTGGCTATGTGTGTAGCATCGTTTGTTTTCTGGCATGGTATGAAATGTGCCATTTTTGAAAATATATCCACCACAAAAAATATGGAATCGCTCCCTTTTTGAGTTCTAGGCAATCCCAATACAAAATCCATATTGATTGCATCCCATGACCTCTCTGGAATTGGTAATGTCTGATACAAACTAGTGTTTTGTTGTCTTCCTTTTGCATACTGACAAATTATGCATTTGTTCAAAAACTTTTTCACCTCTTCCTTCATGCTCGGCCAATAATATAGATTACTCAGCTGTGCAAATGTCTTATCATGACCAAAATGTCCAGTCAAACCTCCATTGTGTTTCTCTTTCAATAGGTTATCTCTCATTGAACATTTTGGTATGCATAGTTGTCTTCCTTTGAACAATAATCCATCTTGGATCAAATATTCGGTCCATGGGCTTCTATCTCCCAACAAAGGATTCTTGCATGCCTCATAAGCTTCCTTAAAATTTGCATATTCTCTATACATCTTCTTGAGGTGTTCAAACCCTAAGGTATCCACTTGGAATTCCTGTACAATTAAGCTCCTCCTGCTCAAATCATCTGCAACTTTGTTATTAGTTCCAGCAATATGATTAATAAAAAAGGTAATCTTTTTCATAAATTCTACCCATTTAGCATGTCTCTGATTCAACTTTTCTTGCCTAGTAATAAAATGAAAAGCTTGGTTATCATTGTACAAGACAAATTCTTTAGGAATTAGATAGTGCCTCCACTTTTTCAAAGCTTGAATCACTGCATAAAATTCTTTGTCATATGTGGAATACTTCTTCTTGGTGTCATTCATCTTATCACTAAAATAAGCATCTGACCTATTATCCTGACTCAAGACTGCTCCAATAGCTAATCCACTTGCATCACATCTCACCTGAAATGTTTTTCCAAAATCTGGTAAGACCAGAATTGGTTGTTCTATGATATTTTCCTTCAACACTTTGAAAACATTTTCAGCTTCCTCTGTCCAACTGAAGGACTTGTGTTGCTTCTTCATAGTGTCCAGCATGGGCACACATATACCACTGAAATTTTTGATAAACTTTCTATAAAAATCGCTAACCCATGAAAACTTCTTGCCTCAAATTTGTTGCTTGGCGATGGCCATTCCCTGATTTCTCTCACCTTTTCAGGATCCATCTTCAATTCATCTGAAGAGATCACAATACCCAAGTATATGAGTTCCATCTTCATAAAATAACTTTTCTTCAGATTTATCAACAATTTCTCTTGCTGAAACTTTTCCATCACTGATGTCAAGTGTCTTAAGTGTTCTCCCTCTGTCTTACTAAAGATTAGTATGTCATCCAGATATACTATGATAAATTTTCCTATGAAGTATTTCAATACTTCATTCATCAATCTTATAAATTTTCTTGGTGCATTTTTCAACCCAAATGGCATGACCATCCATTCAAACAATCCTTCATTTGTCTTGAATGTTGTTTTCCATTAATCTCCCTCTCTCATCCTTATTTTATGATATCCACTCTTCATGTCTATCTTGGAAAAATAGCTTTCTCCACTCAAACAATCCATCAAATCATCCATCCTTGGTAAAGGAAAACTGTACCGAATAGTTATCTTGTTGATGGCTCTGAAATCTATACATATTCTCCATCCTCCATCTTTCTTTGGACTCAACACAGTTGGTACTGCACATGGGCTTAGACTTTCCCTGACTAAACCTTTATCTAATAGCTCCTGGAATTGATTTTTGACTTCCTCATTCTCCCTATATGTCAACCTATAATATTATTTGTTTGGTAAACTAGCTCCTGGAATAAGGTCAATATGATGGCTTATACTCCCAATGGGTGGCAATCAGTGAGGTAACTCATCCACTACTATGTCAACAAAGTTTTCTAACAGTTCCTGGATTTATTTAGGAAAATCTTCCACAAAAGTATTTGTAAGGATAAATCTAGGCTTCCTCACTACAACAAACTGTATTTATTTCTCCTTCTCGAATTTGTTCAAGATTTTCTTCCCACTCATGAGAAGTATACTTGAACTAGCTTCCCTCTTTTTCTATTTGTCTTTTATCGGTAAAAACATATGTGTCCTACCATTCTTTTCTAGGGTATAAGTATTCTTCCTCCCATCACGAATAACTTTTCTGTCAAACTGCCATGGTCTCCCCAATAAAATATGACAAACATCCATAGGAATTATTGTTGGCACAGGGGAAGACCCAGGGTTCAACGCTCAAGAGCGCACCAACAAAGCCCTAACTATCGGCCCTTTCAACAACACCTGCGAAGAAGATGAAGTCTCACCCGAGATAGAGGCAGGGGTGGTTGCAGGAATCAAGTGTCTGCAAACTTAGTTGGGACATAGATCTATGATTATCTTGCTTACAATGCACTTAGAGTCAGTTATTTCCTAACGTACATTCATTAATACACTTCGTAGAAAGCACAGAGAACCATAGTAATTACTCAGATCTAGCACTTAGCAATGATAAACAGGTTATACTCAATAGATTAATAACTTAGCATCTTATGTATCATATCCAGCATGCATTCATATCTCATAAGAACAAAGCGTCAATAGATCTATATAAACATATCAGAGAATTTAGCAAGAGAGAGACAAACAAATCAACACAATACACAGAATTACTGTGGTTCACCCCCACCCTCGAACTACGTCCAAGAAGTATTATTTATATTATCTTGGTCAAGCAGTTACAACATGGAGCTTCAATGACCCTTACTTTGCATGGGACAAAAGATCTACGCAGCTCGCTAGATCCCTCTTGCTTCCACTCAGTACAAAGCCTTCTACAGTCTCTCACAGAGACTTGCACTCAGCTCTGCAAGTCTTACACAAAATGAACAGAGCCTTACAATACTTGATCACACAGATCCTGTGACTAGAACTAAGCCTTCAAGATCCTACCCCGCATAGGATAAGAGATCTATGCATCTTGCTAGATTCTCTTTCCCCGGGTAGATCTAAGCACTAAGCCTTCTCACACTCTGTGCACTCAACACTTATTACAGCATACACAGAACTCTTACAGTCACACAGAATTCTGATCACATAAATCCAACTTATTCACTAATCCATTGAATAGACAGGGCCTCCTTTATTACATGGCCTAGACCTCTATTTATACATAGAAAAAGGCCTAAACAAGGGCTGACATTCCTTTCCCATTACAATATTCCCAAAAAACCCAAAAATGTTCCACAAAAAGTGGCGAGATCCCGTGATCTCCGCTTCGCCATGCACTCTGTCTTCGACAGGTAGTTGAAGTACCAAACGGTCAACTATGACCAAGTATTCCTCAAAACTTGGTCGAGGGCCAACATACCCCCAACACTCACCTGTGACTCGTCCCGAGTCACTCTTCTCTGGGTAACTCTGCCTCGAAGGCCTCAAGCTTTGTTCAAGTGGCTTCGACCTGTTGCTTTGTTATTGCTTCTTTCTCGGCAAACTCCTGAATGAGTGCGTTACTAACTAGTCCTTCTAAGCATTGCTCTATTGTGTTCACAACCTGTTCCAGGTCTATCCCTTGGCTCTCAATCTCTAAGAATGGTTGACATCCCCTATCCTACAAAGTTTGAAGTTGTTGCGTCACTTCCATGACCTTTCTCTGGATCATTTGAATCTTCTGTTGCACAACGTGTTGTTCGTGGGACCTCTTCATTTTCTATATGGTCGGTAGGGCCTTTAGTTGTACCTGTAACTTCTCAGCTTGGTACTTCTCCTCCTGGAGATATGACTCCAATTTATGCAATTCAGGGTTCTCAGATAGGTTCTCATGTATTTGTGCACTTCTACTACTTAATTGCTTACATTCTTTAGTGAGTGACTTAATCCTTTGTACTGTACTTCGGGCATTCACTTCTCGTTGGTCACGTTCTTCTTGTGGAGTACTTGATATAGCTTGGAGCTCTAGTTCTACTACTCTTTGTTGCAGTTGCTGAATGACTTCAACAAGCTTCATTACTTAGCATTCTATGGGTTCTTCTGCCTTTTGTTCTAAGCCAATCATAGAGTGAAATGCTCTGTCGACTGCTTCTTTGATCCTGATCTGCTTTGTGTTAGAAAAATAGGACCGCGAAGCAATAAAATAAAACAAATGCAAAAACAAAACACAGAAGACACACAACACAAGAGAGACACAGATTTACGTGGTTCACCCAGTGTGGGCTACGTCCACACGTCCACCAGAGAAATTGCCAGGTCCTTCCTTTATTATTATCCATCAAATGAAGGGATACAACCTACATCAAAACCCGTTGTAACTTCCTCTTCTTTCTCTCACAGTCTCTGTTAGAATACAATATTCACTACCATCCATAGCCGCGATACATTTCCCTCATAAAAGAGGGTTTCCTTCTAGGAAAAAAAACCCTAACATAATCTCTACCATTAGATCTGTGACCTTATAATGAACGGTCCATATTTACAATGAAATTACAATATACTTTTACAAGGAAATTTTTGCTTCGGGGGCTTCACCCCCGAACCCTCGCTGGGGGCCCGCTTGCTCCCAGACCCCCTAGCTGGGGGGATATCCCCCCTGGACCCCGCAGACGGGGTACCCCCCCTCTGCACTCCCCCACGTGGAAAAGTGTACATACTTGTGGGGTGTAAATACTTCATGGGGTATAAACACGACTGAAAGTAAAAGACCTATAAATCAAGAAGATAATCAGGCTCCACAACCAACACTTCGCGAGTAGCTGCTCCTTTTCTTTCTGTATTTTTTCTCTGTCTTCTTCAAATTTTGCTAGGATGGCATCCTTCTCTTGTTGCGCAGCTCGACACTTCTCTATGACTTCTTCCTGTGCGTTCTGTAGGGCCTGTGTAATCTGTGTTGTTGCTTCTTTTGTGTTCCAAAGACAAACTTCAACTATGTCGACGATCTTACAGAGTTGAACTAATTCATCTCCCTCTTCTATTGTTCCTTCTAGAAGAGGCATCGTAGGTGCTGCGCAGCTTGACTGAAGTGATTGTTTCACTCCTCATAGCTCGATTTCAATTCTGTTGTACATCATGTCTTTCTTGGCCTCCTGCTTTTCTGTGATCTCTTCTATAGCTTCATTCAAGGTCACGAGGAGAAAGCTGAAGTCATTTGGATTGAGTGTGGTCTTCATATTGGTCATGGTCACTTTGGATTTCTTCTTAATGGAAGACTTCAAAGGTGACCCTTTTCTTTTCT
Source organism: Picea abies (assembly GCA_900067695.1). Classification (NCBI taxonomy): domain Eukaryota; kingdom Viridiplantae; phylum Streptophyta; class Pinopsida; order Pinales; family Pinaceae; genus Picea; species Picea abies. The sequence goes on from CBVK0100043736.1 coordinate 17,870, forward strand.
TTAGAACTTTGACTTCGTCTTCTGGTTGCTATTCAACTTCTTCTAGGTCTTCGTCATTACCTTCTTCATTTGGTGTGACGGAAGTTGTCCTTACAAAGTGGCTATCCAAATCTTGAACCTGTTTAATTTTCTTCATCTCCTTTGTCTTCTTTGTCTTCCACGTCTTACTGGGCTCAGGTGTGTCCTGCACAACTTCTGGGCTGTTGATATCTAAAATATCCGTTGGATCTGCTGCAACAAGGAGGTCTACCGACCATTCCTTGGTGATCTCTTCAAGGTCTTATTCTGTCAGTTTATAATAGGACTGCAACTGTTCTTGGTGCTCATCAGCGCATGGAGTTAGGTATATGAAGTGGCGGTCCGCGCTGAACTTCATTAAGGGTCTGAATCTGTGGAGTGTGTTAGGAGTAATAAGAGGTGTGGCTTGTATCACAATATTCAACTGGATGTAGTATCTGTGAAAGAGGGTATTTGACTTCCATTTCCTGTTCATATATGTCCTATACCATAATGTACTGAACTTCGTAGCCAATGGTTCAAATGGTAGGGTTTTAGGAAAAACGAAATCCTCCAACATCTCCCATGCTATGAAGGCGATTCGAATGAGAAGCCAACTGAAGTGGAACTCATATCCTTGGTCTTACGCTTCTCTGCAATCCAATTCGAGTTGATCTGCTAAGTACTTCGACCAGTTCATTTGAATTCCTTCTACGCATTTTCCTGCGAGATCAACTACAAACCCAGATACTTGCGTCAGTCTGTTCTTACGAACTAGCTTTCCTGCTATCATCTGACAGGCGAGGCACACTGCGCCACTATCAATAGAGGTTACCTTGTAACCTCATGCACCTTTTTAAACATTTCCATAGGATTCTTTAATCTTCTGTGAAAGCGTGCGATCCGTGGTCTTTCCAGGGTAATAGTCTTATGCGTCAGGGCCCTACATACTCAGCCCATTGATATGATTGATCAGTGCCAGATCAATCATTATATGTCGGTTCAACTAGAGATATTATCCATGGTAGCTCACCAGTAGCAATTTTACGCAAGTGTTCACCTCCTGGTGCCTGCCAAAGTGTGGAATCTTCATTACATTAAGTAAGGTGGACTGCAGGTTCATCGTCCATTGTTGAGGGATGATCTTGGAATTCTTCCCCTTTGTCATCATCAGATACTTGTACGGGACAAGCATACTGTAGGCTTTCCGGTCACCAAGGTTAAAGTTGCAAAACTTCAATGTTGCGAGCTTGGTCTGCTCAGTGCGAACTGTGTGCACTCCCTTCGGTAGGTACGCAGTGATCATAGGATAGTCGTAATCTTGGGGCACAGTGTCACAGTTGATTTCACCTTTCAGAGGAGGTATGTAAGAGGGAAATATGTTCGGGATCAGTTTGGTGTTCGCGATGTCATCTCTATGCTTAGTACGTTTCTCGGCAGTCTGTCGGGATGGTCCATCTCGAGCAGTGGATGGAGAAGCTGCTACTCCTCTTGACGACGAGGCTTGGATTCTAGTGGACATTCCTCTTTCCAACATAACTCTTTCGGTTCTTAAGCTAGAGATTACTTCTCTCATTGATTCTTCTGCTACGCTAATCTTGTCGGACATGTAATCTCAGGATCACTTTGTCAGGTTGTCAATGGGATGAAGGTACCGTAATCGAGTAGAGAGAAAGGAGAGGTAGTGACTATTCCATAATGCGGGTATTCTGTGAGCTCAATTTCTCAATTGGAAAAAGTGTCTTATGGGCATGGCGCGACAGAATAAGTAAGTAAAGTTGTAATGGACTGCTTGCAACAAATAGGAGGGTCCATTAACTCTTGATCTATCTATTATGGCGTAGTCTAACGGTTAGGTAATAGGTCATAACTTTCTTTCGTGCCATTCACACCATCAGCGGAATGGGTATATCATCGTCTAACGGCTATATTACTTCGACATGGCGAAGTGCCATATGTCGTTGTTCTGCTATCTCGACGAAGCTCAAATTCGACATGTTTTCCTTCTGCAGGGTTTCTTCTGGAACGTTCTTTAATTTCTCCAACTTCGCTTTTTTCTTGATGAGCTTTCTAGCCTTCTTCCCAGTGAGCTTCGTCTCAGTCATCCTTTTTTCATTCTGATTCTTGTCTTCTCTTGGCATGGGAACTTCACAGTGCTAATATTCTTTCTCTAGATCCATGGGTATTACTTGTCCAACATATTTTTTGGTCCTCTGGGGTTCTTCTAGCATTCTGTCAACTTCATCATCCAAGTTCCTGGGGTCAAGAACCCTTGATCTATTCTCCCATTCTTCAATCAACTGTGCGATCCTTCTAGTCATGAAGTCTCTTAACTCTTGTCTCTGTTGTTCTAGGTCCTTTTCTGCTTCTTGTTTTTTGGCTTTATCTTTCTCAATCCAAGGTTTACCATGTAACATAGTAAACGGGGCGTTGTCCTCCATGAACTTAACAATCTCAAAATCTTCTTTTCTCGAAGCTCCATGAGAATTCATAGATATCTGAGCGAGTTTTCCACATAGGTTTACCAACTTTCCTCTGAATAACCCTATTCCTCCTAATGAAGGAGTCATGTCAGGTATTGCTATAGCTTTCCAGGTTCCTTCTGTCATAATGTTCACCTATGTTTCTTCATCCAAAACACAGTTAATGTCGAAGTCTCCTATTCTCACTTCGATATGTTCTTTCTTCTTGAAGATTTCTAATAAGCTGAGGTATTTGTGATCATTAAGGGTTTCTTTCATTTTCATCAATACTTTCTCTGATTTTTTTCTGGGGTTCCTCTATAATCTGAGTCTCTGGATCTCCTGCTTCCTCTATATTAAGATTTTCAAGTCTAGCAATCATTCTAGGGCAATCCAGTACTTCAAGGTCCATAGCCTTACAACAAAGACAACTAGGTCTTCACCCAGGTCATTCCTTACCAAGATTTCCGAGCCTTCTGCAATTGTAACAAAGAGTTAATCCTCTCTTTCTCTTCAATGATCCCCAACTTTTCATGTACTGTGTGCAAGGATCATAACGATTAGCCTGCAAAAATTTCTTTCTAGGATCCTGCATCCATTGGTTAGTCCAAAAATTATTTCTATGCATAGGTATAACATATCTATCACTATACTTATCAGATCTATTCATATCAAACTTTCTTTCATCTATTAATGCCCTAGTTTTGAAGCTAGGATAGAATCTATCAAACATACCTAGATCCATGCTTTAGAAAAAAACAAATTCACTTATCTTACTTCTACAGAGCACAAAGATTCCAGATCTAAGACTTTTAACTATTCTTACCTTTTTCTTGAAGATCTGACCTATTTCTTCACAGATCTAACTTCTTTTTCTTTAGATATGGCCTCTGTTCTTCAGATATAACCTTTCTTTCTTGGAACAAAGCTTCACAGGTCAAACAGAACACTGTGCACTAGGGAAACAGATCTACGCACAGATCTTATTTCATACAAATCTTCTTCTTCTTCAGTTCCCAGCAATCACAGTTCCAGGACCCGACAACGAAACCATTTGTTAGCACAAGGGCAGACCCAGGGTTCAACGCTCAAGAGCGCACCAAAAAAGCCCTAACTACCATCCCTTTCGGTGACACTTGCAAAGCAGATGAAGTCTCACCCAAGGTAGAGGTAGGGGTGGTTGCAGGAATTAGGTGTCTATAACCTTAGCTGGGTCAAAGATTTGTGATTATCTTGCTTACAGTGCACTTAGCGTCAATTATTTCCTAACATACATTCATTAATACACTTTGCAAAAAGCATAGATCATCGCAATAATTAATCAGATCTAGCACTTAGCAATGATAAACAAGTTATACTCAATAGATTAAGCACTTAGGATCTTATGTATCATATATATCATGCATTCATATCTCATAAGAACAAAGCATCAATAGATCTATCTAAACATATAAGAGCACTTACCAAGAGAGAGACAAACACATAAGCACAATACATAGAGTTACTGTGGTTCACCCCCACCCTGGGGCTGCGTCCACAAAGTCTTCTTTATATTCTCTTGGTCAAGCAATTACAACACATAGCATCAATGACCCTTACTTCGCATGGGACAAAATATTTGCACAGCTCGCTAGATCCCTCTTTCTTGCACTTAGCACAAAGCCTTCTACAGTCTCTCACAGAGACTTGCACTTAGCTCTGCAAGTCTTACACAAAATGCATAAAGCCTTATGATGCTTGATCACACAGATCTTGCTACTAGCACTAAGCCTTCAAGATCCTACCTCGCATAGGACAAAATATCTGCGCAGCTCGCTAGATCCTCTTTCCCCGGGTAGATCCAAGCACTAAGCCTTCTCACACTCTGTGCACTCAACACTTGTTACAGCATGCACAGAGCTCTTACAGTCACACAAACTTCTGATCACATGAATCCAACTTATGCACTAAGCCATCGACTAGACAAGGCCTCCTTTCTTACATGGCCTAGACCTCTATTTATACATAGAAAAAGGCCTAAACAAGGGCCGACATCCCTTTACCATTACAATATTCCCAAAAAACCCAAAAAGGTTCCATAAAAAGTGGTGAGATCCCGTGATCTCCACTTCTCCATGTGTTCCATCTTCGACAGGCAGTCGAAGTACCAAAAAGTCAACTATGACCAAGTATTCCTCAAAACTTGGTCGAGGGCCAACAATTACATCACACAATATGGCATCCCTATAACCACCTATTTTAAGTTCAAATTGGCATTGTTGACTTACCATTACTTGATGTCCTTTCTGCAACCATGATACCTTGTATGGGTTTGGATGTGTAGTTGTCTTCAACTCTAGCTTCTCCACCATCTTTGTGGATACTATATTATCAGTGCTCCCACTGTCTATGATCACCTTGCAAAATTTGTCTTTTGTCTTGCAAGCAGTCCTGAACAGACTTGTTCGTTGAACTAGTTCTTCTGCCTCCTTCTCTTGTTTAAGAATAATTTTCCTCATCATGAGGTTCACTCCTCCTTCTGCTTATTCTTCTTCCACATTCTTTTGTGCTTCAACAATGTGTGCTTCGCCTCCTCCTTCTTTCTTTCTCTCGGGATATTCCCAAGACTTGTGCCCTGGTTTTCCATAGGTAAAAAATCTAACTTCTCCTCCTCTGTCTCTTCGTCTTCCTCTAGAAAACAAGCTTCTTCCTCCTTGTTTTCATTCTTTAGAAATTCCACCTTTCTCTGGGTGACCATGTTGTTTACCTGCTTCATGCTTTGGTTCTTGGAACTTTTCTCTAATGGTTCCCTTACCTTTGTTTGAATTTCCTCCTCTGTTTTGTTGGCTTTGTTTCCTGGCCAATTTCTCTTCATCTTTCAAGGTTGCTTGATAAGAATCCTCAAATTTACTAATAGACATCATGTTGATCTCCTCTTGTATTTCATATCTCATCCCATTGATATATGTGGTTTTTGTCTCATATTCATTCTCTTTCTGTCCATCCCTAATATTCAGTCTGTAAAATTCCTCAGTGTACTCCTTCACTGATAGGATTTTCTATCTCAGGTTCTGGAATATCCTGAACAGATTGATTTGGTAATCCTTTGGGATAAATTTTTCCTTCAACTTGGCTACCATCCTATCCCAGTTCTTAATTTTCTTCTTACCTTTTCTTCTGCATTCGGCTTGTAGTTCATCCCACCATAGTGTTGCATGAAATTTCAGTCTTGTCACTGCATGATTCACCATATTGTCTTCTTCGATATCTTCGTAATCAAAGTATTTGTACATATCACATACCCAATCTAAAAATTCTTCAACTTCCAAATTTCCTTCATACATTGGTACCTCTATTCTTTCTATGGCTCCTATTCTTGAAACATCTTTCAATAAGCGATCTTGTGCAACATCTTCTGCTACATTTTCTTCGACCTATATATCTTCGCTCTCAGATTCACTGATATCTCCAATGTCTAGTGATATTCTCTGTGATGTTTCCATGGCATCTAGTCTCATTCAGAGTCACCTCATTTCTTCTTCCATTTCTGGATTTTCACTACACCTCCTAGGTGGCATGATTCCATTGTGTCACCTTCTAATGCTTACAAACATAAATCAAATTTTATTGATACCACAATTGATACTGATTTACCTCCTTTCTGCTATCTGCAAAAAAACTCAATATCATCTCTGATACAACCTAGTGCATCCCCTCTTCTCCCCCATAGGGATACACGACCTCTCAGTCAAGGATCTTCGATTCTTGAGTCAAATGAACCTCTGACACCTTAGTGGTCTCCTTCTATATCTAAAAACACGCCCTTTCATCTCTCTGGTGCAGATCTTATGGTACCCGCAACCTTCCCTCTCACTCTTCTGCGAAATATTAGAGTAATGGGCATTAGATCATTTTCTGATAAGCCCCCTCTTGATATGAACTTGGGTGTTGACCTCATGCGACCATGCGATTGCGGGTGTGGACAAAGGAGGTTTGATATCAAACTAATTTTCAGCCCACAATTCTCCTTGAGCCTCCATGTGTCCTCTTTCCAAAACCACGGTCTAGATTGCGGCTCGCTTTCAACATTTTAAAGTTCATGCAACTCCTATCACCACAATGCTATGGGACTGTCGATCTCCCGATCTTGACAATACTTCTAAATTGGCGGTTCAGATCTACACTTTCCAAATCTACAGATCAAATTTTTCCCTCTTAAATCAATGGATGTGATATCCTTCATGATTTTAGACTTCGGAATTTTCAAGTCTCAGGCCCTGCTTTCCTTTGTTCATCAATCTTCCAGATTTGATGATCCGCCGACACTTGTCCTCCTCAATCAATGACCCTACTTCTACTTCAGGTGTTTGACCTTTAAACTAGATTAACAGTTTTGTGGCCCCTCTCTCGATCAACGGTCGAGATCTCCTTCAGGTCTCCAGACTTTTGAGATATCAAATCTCAATCTCCACTTCCCCTCGAAGTACATGGGATTATGCCACGTGTCTTATTGAATCAGACTGTTGATACTTACTTCAGGACTTTACCCAGAGTTCAAATATTTATGCCACGTCTCCCATCTGACGACTATGAGTTACTTCAGGACTTTAGCCGAAGTCCATAGATCTATGCCATGTCTCCTCTATATCTGGCGGTCCAAATTCACTTTAGGTCTTTAGGGTTTGACAACCTCAGTTCTCAATTGGAATCCCACTACAATTTACCCGGAGCTCGTGATCTGTTGACAATTTCCCCTTGCAAATCAACGGCTCATGGATCTTTGACTATTCAGGATTTGGGTGTTTCAACATTTGACCTTTTCCTTCCTCTAGATCTCATGACCTGCTAACATGTATCCTTCTAGATCTAATGGTCCATATTTGCTTCGGCCCTTCGAATCTTCCCACTTCAGCCCTTCATCTCTTCATGCTTCGGCCCTTCAGCTCTTCACGTTTCGGGAGTCTTAAATCTCAACTGAACAACTGTCGAAAAGATTTCTTGAAGCTGTTGATCTGCTAACACATATCTCCTGGTGATCAACGGTCAATACCCTACTTTGGGTGTTTCACCTCCTCTTCGTCCACAAACTTCTGGAGCTATGGATCTTGCGTCACCTATCTTCCTTGATGATGGATGGTCCCAAACTACTACGAGACTTCAGAACTTTGGTAAGTTCTATCTCCTACGTGTGAAAATATCTAAGGCTCATGCACCTTTCTCTGATTAGACAGTTGTTGATCCTTTTCACTGTGATCCAATGGCCACCGTCGCTCCTCCTCCTGAGCTTATGATTTCTTCCAAATTAGAAGATTTCTCAGTCTTCAAAGGTATCGACCCTTGCTCCTCCTATGAGTTCGACTCTTGGATCTCGTCAACACTTATGAAAAGTGTTATCCCTTCTGAGATTGATCCTTAAAGGATTTCAACTTCCCATGCACTCCTTTCGTTCATGGATTTTGATAACTTAGTTCGAATTATTTCTTGAAAAGAAATTCCTCTCACCCTCCTGGCGTTCCTCTGTTCTGGTTCTTCGACGCTTAGTCATTCCTTGACACTGTGCCCTCCTTACACCTAGTCTAAGTTTCCTCTTCTCTCTCTCTAAACTCTTCTGATTCATTCTGTGACTTAGTCGACGCACTCCTTGCGTTCGATATGCACACCTTGCATATGTGTTTCAGAAGAGAATCAATTGAAACTTATCTAGTTTCCTCACAAACTCATACGATCAACTTCTCGAACAATCATACATGAACGAAAATAAAATAAATCATACAGATAATGTAACATTCATTCAATCACATAATAAAATGAACATAGTCCAATATTTGGGACAATTTTATCTATTCTATTCATTCATGAAACAAATTACATAATCTTACAGTGCTTCTTTGCGTCTTTCTTCTACTCTATTATTCTCTATTGATCTCTATCTTCCTATCTCATAATACTTTTACAATAAAAAAACAAACTATCTAAGGACTAGCTCCACAAGCTCTCTTGTCATATCTGCAACCTATCCTATCAAGTCATAGTGGTTACCGACTTTGTCCTATTACAATAACTAATTGTTATTTCCAGATAAGAGTCAACATTCTACATCTGCAACTCCTTACAATCCTACACGAGTTTACAAACATGACATATTTAAAAATGGTGTTTCCAAAAATATCTCAACAACTCGATTTACTTCTAAATTAAATGTTGAGATGTCATGTCCCTACCTTCACACTTGTGTCTTTAACTTTGAAGCATATTGTCCTGCATCAACTTCATCCATCTCCTGCTTCGTAACTACCGAGACCTCGCCAGTACCTCCAAGCCAACACTAGGGCTACTCTTCTTACCCGTGAGCTCCCTGAGCCACAAAGGGGCCATGCTCACAACCAGATATTACTACCTCCCAGCTCATTGTTACACATTATTTTCATCATCCCTATGACCATTAATGATGTAAACCTATTTGTTGCCTTCAAAGGGGTCAATAGCCTAAATTCCCGAAGAAAGAAGGGAAAAGAACTTTCCCTGAGAGAAGAATTTGTATTTTCCTTTGTAAAAACCCTATTAAGGAAGATTTTCGGAGGTTGCTCTATAGCTAGGGTGCGAAAATTCTCGTGAGTGGGAAAACAAGCGTCTTCTTGATGCTTCTAGAAGGAGAAGCTTCTATGGTGATGTGGCTTCCAAATGGTTTGGATCTTACTCGCTTTCATGATTTAGTGGGATCATCCTAACCTACGAACCTTATCCTCTTCAACTTATAAAAGGAGAGGAGCTCTCATGGAGAAAGGGAGATTGTCTTGATCTTGAGTTTTGTAGATTGTAAATTTGGATTGATTAGAGTGTCTTTGAGCTTTGCTTTGTCATGATAGATTGTGAGAAGCTATCAGATATACAGTCTCAGAATCCGTGGATTAGAAGTGTGTGGGAAGCAAGGAACTGTTGGAAGGAACCTAACAACATCAAGGCATATGGTTGTATCTTTCTTCCACATTCTTGAATACAAATATACTTTTCTTTATTATATGAATGCTATTTGTTCATATTGTATGATTCCTTGATCACGTACATAGTTTCATATCAAATAGACTATGTTGTTCTTGTCTTCGTTGGCTTGTGTTTCTTTGCAAATATTTCTCTATGAGCCTCGGGACGGAGCTTGGATTGCATTGGCGAAGTCGGATGTTCGATATTTAATAGGTATGTTCTAGATCCATTTCTCATTTGATAATTGAAATATAAGGAAAGAGTAGTGTATTTTCTTGTTTTGTTCTAGTTTTGTAGTGAAGCTAGGGGGATTGATTTGTGTCCACACTTAACAATTAGCTCGATAACAAAATTGGCGACCATACTGGGGATCAGATTGTTTTCCTGGTTTGTCTTGTTTTCTTGCTTTGATTTCTTGGGCTTTGTTTTCTGAGTCATTGGGAGATCCATCTTGACTCTTTGACTGTTTAAATTCATTGGAAAACCTTCGTTTTTTTTATTTTTTCCATTTTTTATTTGATTTCCGCACCCTTCTTTGAGGGACAGTGCGACGATATAGGATCGTCGCACCCTTCCTATTTAGACCACTGCGAAATTTCCGCATCCTTCCCATATCTAGCCTGCGGAAACCTATAATTTCCTCACTGTATTGGTTCTTTGGCCTACGGAAATCAGGGATTTCCGTAGTGTGTTAGTCTGACAACCTATGACGATTGTGAATTTTTTTATTTTTGATGGTTTTTCCTTACCCAAATCTTGGATTTGGTTTTGGGGTGAATTTTTGGGTTTAATTATGATCTTTTTACAGTCTGCTTGATAGTTTTTGAGCTACTTTTAGCCATCTTTTCTTTGTTTTCTTTTGAAATATTTGGTCTCTTTCTTTGAGTGTCTTTCAGTTCAAAGCATTATTTTTTCTTTAGAATTGTTTGGTGAAAGAAATTTTTCTTTTATTGAATAGTTTGTGTGAAAAGAGAAAATTTGTTTGGGTTTCTTTGTTTTATAGAGATTTGCTATTTCTTTTAGCTATCTTTGAAAAAAAAAAAAATTGATTTCTTTCTTTGTATTAGATTGGGGCATCCTTGCATTTGAAGTAGCGAAATTGCATGATTTTTGGCGTTTTTGGTCTTGAATTCTAAAAAACTCCCCCCTCATGGCCAGGGGGGAAAGAATCTTGTATTGGTGTACAGTCTCTTTTTCTCAGTTCTTGAAGATCTTGATGTTGATGAGTTTAATAAAAATTTGGGGCATTGTGCATATGGGAATGATAAACTTTTTCTCCTTCTCATAATATAGCTTTCATCGAAGTGAAATATTTTCATTCTCATTTCTCTGCATTGTTTAGAGTTGGTCAAAACATCATTTTGTCCACTTCATTTCCTCTTGAGTAACAACAACCTTAAAAATAAAACTCTTATAAAAATTGATTAGACATTTTTATAATTTCTGGTAGCAAACCTACATTAGATTAGTTGTAGGGCTTTGGAATAGGTGTGAAATATAACTTTCCAAAGCTGAAAACAAACATAGAATCTTGCATTAGGGAGCGATGAAATCCACTTGCTACATTTTGTCATGGGAAGCCCTTCTCACACAAGGGTCAAACCTGAGGTCGCATTGGGACTAGAAGAGTTACTCACCCTATTTTGTTGGTCTTGGTGTAGAGATTGCGTGTATTATGGGGCTCGCTTGAAGGTATACCCACAATGATGAGTGGAAGCTTTTCAAGTTGATTTCAGGCTAGATACCCTGCCTTTGCGCGTGGATTGGACTGTCGAATGTTTCCTCGGGCATCACTATAGTAATCGGTAACCTTAGTGGCCTATCTCTTTAGGGTCGTTACACAAGGTGTCTCTAGAGGTGAAAGTCTTCACGGTACCTGGAATCGACGTTGGCGAAACTCACTCGGGGTCCTTGGAGGGTATACTCACGATTATGTGTGGGAGCTTGCACCAAGGTGTAAGTTCATTAAGCAGGTCATCAATATAAATTTTCTATCCACTCTATCTCAACCCCTTCTTACATTGTTCCCGTGACATTGGATTTCATCACCAACTAGTGTGTTCATTGTAAGAAGGTTTTGTTTGCTTGTTTGCTTCCTAGATTTTTAGCGTGTGTTGTTTGTTTTCCCTAGCGGACTCTAGGTTGGTTTTGTTTTTATTGGCATCACTTCCTGGAATGACCAATGAGGGAACCCCTTTACCAGGGGAACCTTTTGTTTTTCCTTCTTACAGAAACATTGGTCCTCCTCACATCGCTACTTTGAGCCTTCCAAGTCTCACAACTGGATTATCGATATGGTTGTTTTCCACTCAGGTAATCTCGAATGCAACTAGTGTTTCTGTTGTAAGCACTTCCCCCCAAGAACATCAACCTCATGTTGATCCTTCACCTTCTTCACTAGTAAGATATTATTTTCCTTCTTCACTTGCAAGGTCCTCTTCTGTTTCATTTTCTTCACCGAGTGAAAGCTCTGCAGCTAGTAACCCGGTGGATAAGAAGAAGAAGAAAAGGAAGACTAAGAAGAAGAAAAATAAACAAGGGTCTAAGATTCCAACCAATTCCAGACATGTTGGAAAGAAACCAGTTACTGTTAGTCGTGTTGGGAGAGTTGATGATGCCAAGATCATCCAAACAACCCGTAAGCCCAAGTACCCTTCCAGGCTTTGTAAGGGTAGCCATCTTCTTAAGGATTTCCTTGGTCTATCCAAGGTTATAAAAGAATGGTCTACATAACCTCACCAACCCATGTCATCAACCTATGAACAACATGTTGATGACCTCCCGTCAACTAGTCAAGATACTGTTGGGAAGGAGAAAAGAAGAGTCAATTTCCCATGTATGTTATGCAAAGGGAGTCATCTAACTCACCTTTTCCCTTGTATGGACGAAGCCTTGAAATTACTGGAAAACATGGATGTTTCACAGCCTCAACTTCCAGCTGCTTATCACAAGATTACTCTTGACCCACCTGTAGTTGATGGAATGATCAATCCGACCCCTTCATCAGTCAATCCATTTGATCATGTAGTCAATCTGGTCATGTCCTTTCTCGAACCAGTTGACAAATTGGTTGATCCGATTCCATCCTTGGTTGATCCCACTCTCTTGTTAGAGAGTGAAACCCAATCGATCGATCCATTTCCACCCATCAACCCCATTCTCCCCTTGGAGAATGAAACCTAAGTGGTCGATCTGATCTCATCATCGGTCGATCCTACTCTCCTAGTTGAGAGTAAACCTGATGTTTCCCATGTTTTTCTCGTTGATATAGAATCTACCATGTCGGGGGGCATTCCTCCTTCTCCCGTGGAACCTTCTCCAAGTAATGAGGCCATCTTTTTTAATTGGGGTGTGCTAATTGGACCTCGTCTCCTCTATCACATTCATTTCCATATTACAATACAAGTTTGTGGTTGGGACATTCCTCAGACATTGATAGATGAAGGTGCGTCAGTTAGTATTTTGTCCTCTATAGCTTGGAAAGCTTTGTGTTGTCCTTAGCTTGTGCCAGTTACGCAAAATCTGTTAGCTTTTAATAGAAGAACCAGTCAACCTTTAGGGACCCTTCCTTAGTTTCCTGTAACTTTGGGCAAGAAAAATGTCTTTATTGATGCTATGGTAGTCCAAGACCCCTTGGATTTCTCTTTACTCCTTGGGAGGGATTATGTCTATGCCATGAAAGCTATTGTGTCCACTCTTTTTCATGTGATATCTTTCCCTCACGGTGGAATAATTGTGACTATTGATCAACTTTCATTCAACAGTCCTGACTGGATGACCTCCCTAAATGGTTCTTATATGCAAACGGTATCGCCCCTGCCACAGGTAAATTATGTGGCGTTGTCTCTGATGTCTTAAAATGATGATGAATATGAGCCTATTATTGTAATCTTAGTCTCTTATGACTTAGATCTGGTAGTTGACAGGGTCATCTCTTCAGTAGGTCTATTGGAGCCTCATCTCCTTACCCCTATCACAACCCTTGACATGTTTTCCTTCCAGAGTGTGTTTCTTCCGTCGAGTGAAGATCTCTTGGAATCCATGACCAATTTTTGTCCCTTGACATGGTTTTCTTCCATAGCATTGTCCTATTGGAAGCCATGATCAGGAAGATATTTTTTAGCATGGTTTTTTGATTTCAAACTCATTAAAAAATGAAACCAGCTTTGAGCATGGTTTTCTGATTTCAAGTTCGTTAAAATATGAAACCAGTTGTGAGGATATTTTTTGTGTCTCTGTAGCAACCTCGTTAAAAAATGAAACAAAGTTTACGAGCATAGTTCCTTTTTCTGTGTCAATCTCGTTAAAAAATGAAATAGAGGTCTAGGGATTGCACCTGGATTCTCTAGCATAGTTCATGTTCCTGTGTCAAGCTCGTTAAAAAATGAAATAGTCTTTTCCCCTCTCTTTGATTGAGTCAAGTACTTCATTACGTATAGTATTTGAATCTTCTTTTCATCTGCATGTCTCGTTGGATGAATCAAAGCTTGGGGGGCAATGCTTTCAGCCTCTGCCTTCATGATGAAGTTGAGCCACTAGTTTCTTAAGTTGGGGGATAGTGAGATCGGAAGAGC
>CBVK0100043737.1:7207-31857 GCA_900067695.1 Picea abies
CGAGTTTTCTATCTCTGGACTCGTTAAACAAACATTGACAGACCCGTGATGGGACCGAACCACTCCTTCTTAGGGTTCGTTAAAAAATACTCTGAGGGACTCGTCCGAAGGATGAGCTTATATCAACAAGCATATGTGATCCTCTTCAAGCTTGCATAAAAATAAAGAGGTACTTGCCAGAAATGGTGGGGGAAAAATTTGGGAAAGGGATATGTTTCGTCTTTGAGTTAATTGGCAGTAAGTGTCGTTCTTGAACATGACACCCCCTATTCATCATCCGAAGTTGGTTTGGGAAATCCATTTGCCTCTCAATCGATTTGATTACAAGGTCTTTCCATGTGTCGTTTTTGAGTCAATGCTGCCAAATCATTGGTTGTGTCACCCATATGTTCAAGAGTTGTCCATTTGAAAACCTCTATTGAGTCGGTCATCTGCAGTTATTCTTTCAATTTGTGTCGGCCTTCCCTGTGTCCAAAGTCCAATTGCTACATGCTCTGTTTCATCATCAAACTCTGTTACTCATTTCGTGTCACTGATGGGGGATACATCAAGGCCCTCCTGTGACGAGTCTTGTTCCGTCGACTTCAGCACATTATCCAGGATTAAGACTTAGAAATCATTAAGTACCTTGAAGCTTGCATGCCTCAATGGCAAGTTTCTCACTTTCGACAGTGGGTTAACATCATTGACCTCTGATCAAAATATTTCGTCGGGTGTTCGACATCAACTCATTTATTCATAGTCGATGGATTGTACTATAGTACCTTGGGAATCATTGACATTAATGGTGATCTCCCTCGCACTTGTTAACGGTATACATCAATGACCGGTAATCAAGTGGTTTCTACCATGTTCGACTTCGACACATGTAATCACATGGTCAGATTTGTGCTTTGGGTGATAGGTTTGAAGACCCTGGATCCTATCTTTACATCCAGGTTGCGATGGAGTATGTATATTTTGCAACACATAGATCCACTATGTATGGTTCGTGGTTATGTCATTTTGATTACACATTTGTCGCACAGATCCACAATGTATTCCGGTGGCTGTGCTATATTATGACTACATGGATCCACAGTGTATGATTGGTGGCCATGCCCTTTTGTTTCTGATGTCATCAGTCTATGACCTGAGTATGGGAATGCCTACCTCGGACTTGATATATTTGATATTCTGCTGATGCTTGGTCGTTTGCAGGTCTCTGATTAGATGTGCTCTTAGTTCTTGACACACACATGCAGCTTACAAAGTCTATCGACTGTCACTGGTTCCGCTCTCAGACTTTGGGGGGCATTCTGTTATCCACATTTTTGGTCATCGGGATGATGTCATGATAGTGTCATGATAATAGGAAATCAAACTCTTTATTAAGAACATTTTCATGAGGAAGGTTACACTTGTCAGTTTCCAGAAAGCATAGTTTAAAATATAGTTCACAGCCTGCATATATACTCACCTGCGGGAATCCTTAATTCCCGTAGGCTGCTTTTAGCTTGACTGCGAACTTCTCACACTGTACTTGAAGTCAGGGTGCGGACATGTTTCTAAAGAAGGAAAATGGATAAGTTCTCGATCCTTCTAGAAAGAATCTTCTAGAAGGATGAGTTGGCTTTCGAATGGTTGGCAAAATACTGACTTTCCAGATATCTTGGGATCATTCTCTATCCAAGTAACTAAGTTATCTTCTACTATATATTGAGGAGATTTCTCATGGAAAGGGTTAACAAGAACAAACAAGAAAGATTAGAAGCAAGCTGGTAAGAGATTGGTTGGAGAATCAGGGCAAGACTGTATGGAGGACTGAAGATACAACAACAAAGGACAATAGCAAGAGCATCTTATGTGGTTGATTTTCTTCATGCATGAGCAAGTGTGTGTGTCAGAACTAGGAACCATTGAAAGGAGATCTACGACATCAAGGCTCAGGTTGTATATTTCTCTTTCAGTTAATTCAATACATGAATATGTCCCTTTCCCATAATGATGATGTCATCTTATTACATGATTCCTTGATCACATGTATAGACTAGATATTGAATACATTAATTTTCTTGTACTTCGATTGGTTTGTACTGTTGTGATTGGACGGCATGAGAGCATCGAAGCGAAGCAAGGAACAACAGAGATTTAAGGAGAGCGTTCATAAGGTATGTCCACTATCCATTTCTCTTAGTTCGTTCAATAATCTAGATCTAGGGAAAGAGTAGTATTCTGTCTCATTTTGTTCTAGATCCAGGTGCATCTAGGGAGATTGGTCTGTGTCCGCACTGACGAATTTATCCGTTAACAACTTTCCTCAAAATACTGGGGGGCAGCAAACTGTCCCTACTGTAGGCCAACCTTATCCGAGGGTAACTAATCCTATTTGGGGTTCAGGTCAGACTACTCAACCTCAGGTGTCGACTTCAACTCAAGGTCATAATCCTTGGGGTTACTATCCTATCCAGCCACCACTGAATCAGCCAGTGTCTTCCCTCTATGGGCAGTCTGCTTACGGTCCTACTGGTTTACCGACAGGGCTTCCACCCTAAAGTCACCAGTACCCACAAGTGAATCAACAGTTTCCTTTTCTTGCTACCTTGGATTTGCCAGATTTGTCGAGGATTCTAAATGATCCTATTCGTCACTCTCCCCAATGGCCTTCTATTCCAACTAAGCTTCCATCGGACATTCCAAAATTCGATGGCAAGGTGGGAGAGGACCCAAATAATAATTTCATGACTTTTCATTTGTGGTGTTTGTCCAACTCGCTGATGGACGACTCCATTCGTCTATGTATTTTTCAATGAACCCTTACCGGTTCGGCTGCGAAGTGGTATATTGAATTGCCACGAGGTTTCTTTTCTGATTTCAACACCCTAGCTATGGCTTTTCTCACACATTACCAGTTACCGATCCGTTATGATACTGGGACTGAGATCTTGACTTCTTTCAAACAAACTAAAGGTACTCACATCTCGGATCATATACATGAGTGGAGATGGTGATGACGTCTCATTAAAATTGAACTCCCTGATCAGTTACTGGCCGAATGGTTCACGAAATCCTTTGTGAACGAAATTGGTAAAGACATTGCTATGGGCAGTGTTGTTACAGAAGAGCAGGCTATCAGTCGTGCTCAGTATCTTGATCTTGTTTATTCACAAATGGGAACACTTTACAACCTACTACCTGAACTACCTCGTCCTGGTACTTCCAGCACTTCAACTGCTCCAGCTGCCTCGCATGCAGCTGATGGTGTGATTGGTACCACTCATACCCACTCACACTTTGTTTCAACTACAACCCCTAAATCCAATTCTTCTAATGTTCAAAATGCTTCGTCTCCTGCTCCTCCTGCCGGTAAAACTTCTAAAGTGAACGTTGTTCAGTATACACCGACCGGTAAAAATAAATCAAAGAAAGGGAGAGGCAAGAATAAGGAGAGTAAAAATAATAATCAAACTAAGCAAACTAAAACCCCTCCTGTTGACAATCGGGATAAGCACAAACCACGTTACCCTTGCCTTATATGTGGTGACGATCACTACACGAAGGATTGTCCTAGACGTGCCGAGGTTAATAAGTTCCTTCAAGGAATGCCCAAACCCTCTACACCGACAGTCTTGTCCCAACCCTTCCCATCTCAACAACAGGATTCATTGGTCATCCATGACCAACCATCTACTTCTACGAAATCATATGTTTTGATGTGTACCGGTGATTCTAAGAACAATGACGTTGCCATTGCAACTAGAGCCAAAGATTATTCTCCGTCTAAGGAGAAGGTTGATGATTTACCTCCTGATTTGGTACATCCCTCTCCGCTGAATCCACCTACGAACGATCCTCTTCATCTCGAATGACCGAACCTTGATACAATCCTACGACCCCCGAAAGGTGTCGTTAAGAAATTGACATTCAATCCTCATGCTTGTGTGGCCCAGAACTATAGCATTGTAGAAGATCTAGCCCAGGCACCTTCAGCGATGTCTGCCCTTGAAGTCCTTCAGTCTTGTCCTGCGCAACGAAGGGGTCTATTGAAAGCTATAGGTGGAATTGATCCTACAGATACGAATTTGATAGTCTTTGACTTGGAAGACCATGTTCCAAGGTTACCCCCACAGCTTGCATTTCAGATACAGGTTGTTGTCTCAGACAAGAACATCTGCCAAACTGTTATTAATGAGGGTGCCTCTACATGTGTAATGTCTTTTATTTTTTGGAAAGCCATTGGTTCTCCTCCTTTAACTAAATCACAAAATACTTTGAAATCCTTCAATGGCTCGGGTTTTAAGCCTTATGGGGTTCTTCCCTCATTGCCTGTTACTCTCGAAGGTAAGACCGTCCAAGTTGAAGTGGAAGTTTTCGATGCTCCCCTAGATTATAATCTTCTTCTTGGCCATAGCTGGGTCGATTCTATGCGTGTTGTTGTGTCAACACTTTTCCATGTAGTCCATTTTCCTCATCAAGGAAAGGTCGTTATGGTTGATCAACTTGCCTTCTTTAATTCAGATACTCACACTGGAAACGTGTCGTTTATAGCTAAAACCCCACCGGGTTTCGAGAATGTTGGAGTCGGTCTTTTAAAAGACCCTTCGTTAATGGGTACTTTTCCCATACCGCCACCACCCGATATTCTACGCCCGTCAGTTGCTTCTATTAATATGATCTCCACTGTTCCTCATGAGCTTCCCGTGTCTTTTGACCCTTGGATAGTCCCTGATCCAGGAGATCATCCTCGTTTCGGTGACATCATGCCGTTAAGTTCGATCGATTCTGCTTATCATGCGATTCAATCGACATCACCTTCTACACCCTCTTTTGAGGGGTTGTCTCCCGATCCTTTCTATGTCATATTTCCCACTGAATTCCGTCATGGCTGACACACCTTGGGACGATGGGCATCATTGATCAATATTGTTTCTGGAGCAACACACTCTGGAGAACTACCAGCGGATTTCGACTCCGTCGATCGTTGTTGTCATATCGACTGTTCCCATATCTACACATGATGTGTTTGCGGAAGGGAACCTCAGTAATATTTCTCCCACGATACCCATTGATATTTCAATTAAACCTAGGATAGTTGAAATTGTTCGCATTGGAGCTTCGTGTTCTCCAGAGGAAATTTTCACCTATACTGCTTTGTTCAAAGAATTTTGTGATATCTTTGCCTGGAGTTACGAAGAGATGCTAGGGATCGACCCTGCTATTGTTTTTCATGAAATTAAGACATACCCCAGAGCTAAACCAGTCCAGCAGCGCCTCCGTCCTGTCCATCCACGTAAAGTAGCAGCTATCAAACTCGAAGTTGAAAAACTTCTTAAAGCCGGTTTTATTTATCCCATGGCTCTGACAGAATGGGTGTTCAACCCTGTACCGATTGATAAGAAAGGTGGTAGTATACGTGTTTCTGTTGATTATCGGGACATTAACAAAGCATGTCCAAAGGACAACTTTCCAACCCCTTTCGTTGACCAGATCGTCGATGATTGTGCCGATAGCGAAATCTTTTCTCTGATGGATGGATTCTCTGGCTATAATCAAATTAACATCGCTTTTGAGGACCAACACAAAACTGCTTTTATTTGTCCTTGGGGTATTTTTTCCTATAGAAAACTTCCCTTCGGTCTTAAGAATGCAGGTACTATGTTTCAGCGTGCTATATCTTATGCGTTTCACGATATAAAGCATATCGTTCAACCTTATTTGGATGATTTTCCCGCTCATTCTTTACGCCGAGTCGATCACCCCAATCATCTCCGAGCAATTTTCGTTCGTTGTCGGTTCTATCGCATTCGTCTAAACCCTCATAAATGCATTTTTTTCATAGAGTCTGACCGTCTTCTCGGTTTCATTGTTTCACGTCAAGGGATCCAGGTAGATCCTATTAAGGTTGAGACGATTCGTAATCTCCCTCCTCCTTCTTCATTGCACCAGTTACCAAGTTTGCAGGGGAAAGCAAACTTTCTTCGTCGTTTCATCCCTAATTACACTGAGATTACTCATGGTTTTACACGTCTTCTAAAGAAAGGTTCAGAGTTTGTCTGGGATAAAGTTTCCAACAATGCTTTTGAAGCTTTAAAGTTGTCCCTCACGAAAGCTCCACTTCTTTTCCCTCCTAATTATAGTAGGGATTACTTTCTTTATCTAGGTGTTTCCGATTATACTATCGGCATGGTCCTCATTCAGGAGGATGACACACACGATGAACATGTTATATATTACTTGAGTCAAAGTCTCACTTCGACAGAAATCAAGTACCAACATGTTGAAAAACTGGCTTTGGCTGCTATTCAAGCGGTTCAACGTTTTCGCCATTATATTCTCTCCAGGAAAACTACAGTGATTTCACATTGTAACCCCATGCAACATATTTTGACACGTCAATTGCTGGGGGGAAAGTACTCCAAGTGGATTGTCATTCTCCAGGAGTTCGACTTGGAATTCGATCATGCCACATTGAAGAAATCCTTAGTTTTTGCTGAGTTAATTTGTGATTTTCCCCACTCTGCCACGGAAAACGTAGCAGTCGATTCGTTACCTGATGAATCACTTTTCCTTATCAGTACTGATGATATTTGGAATGGAGATATCATTATATATCTCCAAACTCAGACTTTCCAGCCTGCTTTGTCTAGCACCGAACGTCGTTGTGTCTGTTATCAAGCACATCATTATATTATCCTCGGTGATACTCTTTACCGTCGAGGCATTGACTTTGTCTTTCGGCATTGTTTGAATTTTGATGAAGCTGAGAAAGCTTTGAATGACTGCCATTCAGGAGCATTTGGTGTTCATATGTCTGGGTATGCTACTGCCTAGAAGATTTTACGTACAGGATACTTTTGGCCTTCCTTGGTCAATGACTGCATTACTGTTGTTCAGAAGTGTCATGCCTACCAGACCCATAATCGGAAAATTTGGTCGCATCCTGCTCCCCTTCATCCTGTGGTCTCAATAGGTCCTTTTGCAAAATGGGGCATTGATTTCATGACATGTCACCCTCACTCGGCTGGGAGGCATGGTTATATTATTGTAGCTGTTGATTATTTTACTAAGTGGGCCGAGGCGATGCCAACATTTGATAATACTGGAAAGACTGCAGCGTTATTTATTTTCAACCATGTCATCACTCGTTTTGGTGTTCCTCAGGCTATCATTACCGATCACGGTAGTCATTTTAGAAATTATATGATGTCTGAACTTATGGAAAAGTTGGGCCTTCGTCATGATAGCTCAACACCCTATTATCCGCAGGCTAATGGCCAGGTCGAAGCAATCAATAAAGTTCTTATAACTATGATTCGACGAATGATAGGAATTTATAAAACCAACTGCCACACGATGTTGTTTTCGGCATTGTGGGCATATCAGACATCTGTTAAATCTGCTACGGGATTTACACCCTTTCAATTAGTTTATGGCATGGAAGCCATTTTGCCAATAGAATGTGAAATACCTTCTTTGAAGCTATCTGTAGAACTCTTACCCAATACTTCTACTAAAGAGGAACGTCTGTTGTATTTGATGCAATTAGACGAGACTCGCTGTGACACTACTTTTGTAATAGAATCCCACAAGAAACGTGTTAAGGCACAGTATGACAAGCATGTCAAACCTCGTGTCTTCTCTAAAGGAGATCTTGTTCTACTATATGAACAAGATAAAGATGTCTTAGGAGCTGGGAAATTCGAACCAATGTGGTGTGGTCCTTACATTGTTAGCAAAGTTTTGGAAAAAGGAGCGTATGAACTGGTGGATTATGATGGTGTACCTTTGAGTGAACCCAGGAATGGGTTGTACTTAAAGAAGTACTATGCATAAGTCATTTGTGCATGAGTACTTGTATTTTATGTATCATACTGTGTGTGTGTTAATTTAGTTTTCTTTTGACGTTATCTAGTCTCTGCCCTTACGTGACATTGTGTTTGATTGCTAGATGTTGGAGTATTCGCTACC
The DNA here is from genome assembly GCA_900067695.1 of Picea abies. Classification (NCBI taxonomy): domain Eukaryota; kingdom Viridiplantae; phylum Streptophyta; class Pinopsida; order Pinales; family Pinaceae; genus Picea; species Picea abies. The sequence goes on from CBVK0100043737.1 coordinate 15,155, forward strand.
TTATATTGGCTTCGCCGATGGTGCTAGCCATAGTACTCGGAACCTAGCTTCCGCTGCATGAGAAATCTATGCCTCAACAAACGAGCTTATATCTTTAAGAGGTATATGTCTTGGCCAGGAAACCAACAACATCGCAGAGTATAGCGCCGTTATTGAGTTATTGGTTGATGCTATCTCTCTCGAGATTCGTCATTTGGTTGTGCGACTTGACTCACATCTTGTAGTACTACAACTAAGTAATGTCTACTCTATTCGAAGTCCTACTTTATTGAGGGTATATTTGTGGATTCACCTCTTGGAACGACATTTTGATCACATTGAATATCAACATATTCCTAGATGTCTTAATACATTGACAGTTGCTTTAGCTAATTATGTATTGGACAGGCATTTAAATCATTTATAAATCAAACACATTAAAATGTACACAATGCAAAGTAAACCGGTAGAAGCCGTGTATATATATAACGATCAAAAGAGTCTGTTTTACAAAATGTTTGTCCGAAGACCAAAATATCAAAAATTGAAGTTCTTGGATTCTACATAATGACGTCACGGATGATGTTCACGATAACACACTAATTTCCTAGAAACTCTGTGGAGCAGTCGATCCATAGAAGCAGAAACCCCCACAGTGTGATGTTGATCGCGTCGTGGAATCTCTTCCAGAGTCATATCTGAAACGTCTGCCATCAGACCCTCTAAATTCTGCTCCACCGTCAGATAATCCTCGGCATACTGTGGAACTGCTACTGCTGCCTCTCCTCGTCGGTGGATAGGAGAACTACCAGCAGGTCAATATGGTCCAACTCCTTTGTTATCAACAAGTATTTGGCATTAGTCTTTGGGTAAATCTATAAAAACAAAAACATTTAAATATGATAAAAATTCAAAAACATTTAAAAACAAAAAAAAAATTGTGTACTTCTTAACGAGGTCTCCCCACTGAGCGTCTTCAGGAAGTGCTAGATCTGGATCTCATCGGAAATCCAGCCCGGCATATGCATAGTCATCCACCATCAACATCTATTTCTACAACCAGTCGAAGAAAATATCGTCATATTGTACAATAGGTCCTGCCACATGTCGGGCCATGAGCCGACACCACCGCAACATCCTCGGATCCCTAGGACCTGGAAAGTTCCACTCAGCCTGTAGTCTCAGCACAGGGACCCTCTCTAAGAAAAAGGACACTAAAAAAGACCCATATCCAAACTATTTTAGATCTCCACACCTGCACTTAGTCAACTGTTTCTTGATATTGCATAATACTGCGTCAACCCAGTTAAATACCCGGGGCTCAGTACACTCGATGGCATACTGGAAATAGCTCTGCAAAGCCATATGTGGAGCAGCACTTCTAGCCATCCGAGCAATGGTAAAGAGAATAGTGTGGAGAGTCAAGTCAGTTACTCCCCAAATTGCCACTTTCCCTTTCTTTCTTTCGGCCTCAGGTACGCAGTACTGGTTGCAATATTCACTCATTTTTAAACCCCCTGCTCTGCTGCCGGTCAGACTGACATAGGACCCATGCCTGGATAATCTAGTCAAGAAATAGATGTCCTCAATGTCAATAGTCAATGTATGAGCTCCCACGATGAAAAATTGCTGGTCCGGATCCCACATTCGGACTAGGTACTCCAGTAATCGAACTTGGGCTCTCATGCCCGGGATACGGAAGTATTTTAAGAGACCATAGTCTCTTAGTGCAGCTATGGTGGGAGGATGGTTTTCAGAATTGGCGTTATCCTCCTCGTGCTCTCGTTCCTGCCACTCTAGCACCATGGTTGTGGCTATTTACCTGCATAAGAAACATACAAACATGGTTAATGATCTTATTCATGAGATAAAAATTTTCTATTGGCTAAACGTTGCATAATTTTTTGAATTCTGTGCTATTCGCAGGTGACCTACTTTACACAGTGCGAACTTCTCACAGGTGTCTTAAGGCCCACCTACGAGAATGAGTCATTCTCACAAGTCCTTCATGGGCCACCTACGAGAATGCCTCCACGCAAAAGGGTTCAAAAAACTAAGTTAAAACTGAACTTTTTACCAATGAAATCATAATTTTGAACTATGAAAAGATCAGGAATGGAGAACTTACCAAAATGCTACTGACGGCTCGTCAAATGATCACCTGTAGCTCCCAGAAATCGACACCGAAGGTAGAGGGTAAAATGAGGGTTTTTGAACTCAATGGTAAAAGTGTGAAATGATATGGTAAATTTTGTTATTGATTCATTTTAATTACTTTTTACTATATCAAATGTGGGTTTTTTATGTTTATTTGTTATTTAACCCTAATCACTAATGTGAAAATGAGTGAAATGATTGGCAAGTGCAAAACATGGATGATTATGGACATAATTTTTACCTGGTGTGGTGTGATTTTGATTGTTTGTTATGGTTTTAACATAAAACCTTGAGCGCTTTTTGTCCGTTCTTGCACTTGTGAAAAACATAAAAACGTGACCGAGCGTCATTTTATCTCTTTTTCGGGCTCGCTGTGGTTATACGAAAAAGGAACCCCCCTGGAGTTCTCTTTAAGCTCTTTTCAGACTCTCTAAACAGGAAAAGATTGCCGAGCAACCTTGCTATCTTCATGCTCGCTAAAGTATTTGAAATATGTGTCCTTTGAGCGATAGTTTAACCCTTTTTCGGTCTCGTTGGACTATTGTACGAAAAAGGAACCGAGAGAGTTCTCTTTTAAGTGTTTTTCCAAACTCTATAATCTTGAAAAACCTTCGAGTTTACTATCTCTGGACTTGTTAAACAAACATTGATAGTCCCATAATGGGACCGAACCACTCCTTCCTAGGGTTCGTTAAAAATACTTCGAGGGACATGTTCGAAGGATGAGCTTATATAAACAAGCATATGTGATCCTCTTCAAGCTTGTGTAAAAATAAAGAGGTACTTGCCAGGAATGGTGGGGGAAAATTTGGGAAAGGGATATGTTTCATCTTTGAATTGATTGGCAGTAACTGTCGCTATTGAACATGACACCCCCTATTCATCATTTGAAGCCGGTTTGGGTAATCCATTTGTCTCTCATTCGATTTGATATCAAGGTCTTCCCATGTGTCACATTTGAGTCAATGCTGCCAAATCGTCGGTCGTGTCATTCATATGTTCAAGAGAAGTTCGTCTGAAACCTCTATTGAGTCTGCCATCTGCAGTTATCCTTTCATTCCGTGTCGGGCTTCCCTGTGTCCAAATTCCAATTGTCACATACTCTGTTTCACTTTGAAACTCTGTTACTTATTTCGTGTCATTGATGGGGGATACATCAAGGCCCTCCTATGACAAGTCTTATTCCTTCAACTTCAGCACATTATCCGGAATCAAGACTTAGAAATTGTTTAGTACCTTGGAGCTTGCATGCCTCAATGGCAAGTTTCCTCGCTTTCGACAGTGGGTTTACATCATTGACCCCTGATTGAGAGATTCCATCAGGTGTTCGACATCAACTCATTTATTCATAGTCGATGGATTGTACTATAGTACCTTTGGATTCATTGACATCAATGGTGATTTCCCTCGCACTTGTTAATAGTTACATCAATGACCGATAATCAAGTGGTTTCTACCATGTTCAACTTCGACACATGTAATCACATGGTTAGATTCGTACTCTGGGCGATTGAAGACCCTGGATATTATCTTTGTGATCCAGGTTTCGGTGGAGTATGTATAATTTGTGACACATAGATCCACTGTGTATGTTTTGTGGCTATGTCGTCTTGATTGAAAATTTGTCGCACAGATCCACAGTGTATTCAAGTGGCTGTGCTATATTCTGACGGCATGGATCCACAGTGTATGATTGGTGGCCATGACCTTTGTTTATGATGTCATCAATCTATGATCTGAGTATGGGAATGCCTACCCCAACAATTGGTATACATGATATTATGCTGATGCTTGGATTTTTGCAGGTTTCTGATTAGATGTGCTCTTGGTTCTTGACACACACATGCAACTTACAAAGTCTATCGACTGTCACTGGTTCCACTCTCAGAATTTGGGGGGAATTATATTATCCACAATTTTGGTTATCATGATGATGTTATGATGATAGAAAAATCAAGCTCTTCACTAAGAACACTTTCCTGAGAAAAGTTACACTTGTCTGCTTCCAGAAATCATGTTTTTTAGGGAGGTTCGTAGGTTACCTATATATTTTCCTGCGATAATTCCTAATTCTCATAGGCTACATTAATCTAGAGTGCAAGGGGTTCGTATTGTACCTAACTATCAGGGTGCGAACATCTTCTTAAAGAAGGAAAAAGATAAGTTCTTGAGCCTTCTAGAAGGGAATCTTCCAGAAGGGTGAGTTGGCATTCGAATGGTTGTTCAAGTACCGGCTTTCCTGATATCTTGGGATCATTCCTATCCAAGTAACTAATCTATTTTCTCCTATATATTGAGGGGAATGCTTATGGAAAAGGTTAGAAGCAAACTAGCAAGATATTGATTGGAGAATTAGTGCAAGATTGTATGAAGGACTGATGCTACAGCAGCTAGAGACACCGGCAAGGTCATCAAAAGTGGTTGATTTTCTTCATGCATGAGCAAGTGTGTGTGTCAAATCTAGGACCCATCGAAAGGAGATCTAAAAAATCAAGGCTCAGGTTGTAAGTTTCACTTTCTATCAATTTAATACAATAATATGTCCCTTTCCCATAAAGATGATGTCACTTTATTACATAACTCCTTGATCATATGTATAGATTAGCTATTGAATATATTGATTTGACTTTACTTCGATTGGTTTGTACTGTTGTGATCTGAATGGCACAAGAGCATTGGAGTGAAGCTTGGAACAACAGATACCAAAGGAAAGCATTCATAAGGTATGTGCATGATCCTAGTCTCTTAGTTCATTCAATAGTCTAGATCTAGGGAAAGTGTATTATTCTGTCCTGTTTTGTTCTAGATCTAGGTGGATCTAGGGAGATCGGTTTGTTTCCGCACTTACGGATTAATCCTGAAACAAGAGCTCATAAAGGCAATGGGTACTTCATTGTTCTTGACAGTCTTTTGGGTTAGGACGGTGGCATAGGAACGGTCAGAAGCAAAAGTCTAGAGTGTAAAGTCTTGAGAAAAATCTGGGCTCATGAGAGACGGAGCGTCTATTATGGCCTTCTTTATTGCATTAAAAGCTTGATTTTCTAGGGGTCCCCAATGATATTGAGTGTCTTTCTTAATCAAATTCTGTAAAGGTCTGACCATTTCGGAGAAACTAGGGACAAATCTTCTCACGAAGTTAATTGGGCCTAAGAAAGACTGCATAGATTTTTTGGATGTAGGAGGGGGAAGTTTTGCGATGACCTGAATCCTTTTGGGGTCAATAATCATCCCTTCACTAGACACAATGAATCCTAAGAGTTTACCCTGTTCTACTGCAAAGATGGATTTTTTGGGATTCAAGTAGATGTCGTATTTACAACATCGCAGTAGGACGGCTCGTAAGTGAGCTAGATGATCGTTTTTGTTTTTAGAAAAAATAGTCACATCATCTAAGTAAACTACGATGGACTGATTGATTAAGCCTCAGAAATAAATGTCCATTGCTCTCTGAAAAGTGGCGCCAACATTAATCAATCCAAAAGGCATTTTGCGATAAGCATAAGTGCTCCACGGAGTACAAAAGGTAGTTTTTAGTTGGTCTGGTGGAGACATCAGGACTTGGTTGTATCTAGAGAAACCATCCAGTAAGGATAGCCTCTCAGAACCAAATACCTATTGAAGGATATGTTCCATGGGAGGGACAGGATAATTGTCTTTATCAGACGCTCTATTAAGGTTTCAGAAATCGACGCAGAGTCGAATTTCCCCACTTTTCTTCCAGACTAGGACAAGGTTAGAAACCCATTGAGTGTGCCTAACAGGAAAAATTATCTTAGCATTTAGGAGTTTATTCAATTCTTTTTGAATGGTCGGTTCGAGTTTAGGATACATTTTCCTCAGTTTTTGTTGAAAGGGTAAGGTTTGGGGCTTCATAGGGATGACATGTTGTATGATATTAGGGTCGAAAGTTTTGAGGTCATCATACGTCCATGCAAAGACATCTTTAAATTCTTCGAAAAATTTAATGAATGAAGTTTTTTCTTGTTGAGAACATCCCAACCCTAGATTAATGCATTGAGGATTTTCATTAGTTCCTAAGTTTACTTTTTCATAAGATAATGAGGAACTATTAGTTTTACAATTGACCGTCTTTTTAAATTTATCTTGAAAATCGTAAAACTTTTCTAATCTAATTACAGATTTAGGGATCAAGTTTACCATATCCGATGAAGATTCAGGAGTTCTCGGATCTGGTATTACCGTGAAATCATGAAAATTGTTGTCGTGCATGTGTTCGTCTATCACCGTGCCTTGAAAGGTTTCTTCCATGTGCAGAAAGTTAATAATCTGCTGATCGTCGTCAAATACTCTCCAGCTTGTGATGTTATCAGGAACGGATGGTTGGAAAAGCAGCTCAACGGAGAATGCATCTAGGGACAAGCCTTCTTCAGGAAGAATTTTAGAAGCTACATTAGCTAATAAATCTACTTCAGATTTATTCAATCTAGGAATAGAATTTATATTGAAAGCAGAAAATTTGTTCATTAAGTTCCATACCTTAGACTGGTAGCTTTTTAGATGCGGAGACAAACAGTGGATAGAATCTCTTACCTGTCTAACCACTATTTCAGAGTCTCCAAAGACGGTTAAATTTTGAATGTTCATATCCAAATCTTTTCTGAGACCTTGCAATAAAGCCTCATATTCTACAATATTGTTAGTACATTCAAATTCCAACCTACATGCTATCAATGTTTTGTTACCTGCCGGATCGATAATGATGCAGCCTGCTCCGGCTCCTTCTTTGGAATTTGACCCATCGAAATATAGAGACCAAATCTGATTTGCATCGGGTACATGGGATCGTTGCGTGGAAGGTGCTGGCTGCATATATGCTACAATCTCGGACTGTTGTTCTGGATTGGTGATATGTGAGGCCTCGACCATGAAATTTCCAAAGAAGGTGTCCATCCCTTGTACTTCAGGTGAATCAGCAGAAGGTGTATATGGTTCGTTGGGATCGTTCAAATATGTGACCGTGAACTTAAGGTAGCGCTCACGATTTACTTTGATCTTGTTAGGCTTTCCGTTTTCTGGAAGCCATAGATGAGACCAATCTATTGAAAAATAGTCATGTAGCTGCTCGGACCAGTCCCTGCTTAAAAACAAACCATATACTTCTGGAATATCCACAACAATTATATCAATAACTTGATGAACCTTGGGGTTAGACAATAATCTAATAAGCACATTCTTTAGTTCGCCTATAACTTTGACATTTGTCCGATCACGTTGTATGATTTTTAGAATCGATGGTTCAACTTCTGCGTTAATCTTCTGGCAAACAGACCAAGGGATCACATTGGATGATGCCCTTGAGTCTACCATACAATTGTGCATGTTTCTATTAAAGATCTTGAAAGTTAATAGGAAAGGAGGTACATTTCTACGAGTACTAAGAGTAGTAGCTTGTGGCTTTTTACTCGCAGTTTCTAAGGCTACTTTATCTACATTATTTACATTATTTACATGAAGGCTTCCTTTTTCTTGAGGATCGGGATTATTTTTAGTGGAAGTCTTCTGGGGAACTTTGTTTTGCACAACCTTGTTACCATTAGAATTACCATTTTTTCCATTCTCTGAGATGTTCTGTAACATTTTTTGTAGCAAAAATGGAAACTTCAATAACTCATAAATAGAAATGTTAGCCCTTAACTTTTTAAGATCTTCAACAACATCATAATCTAAGTTGGGGTTCACATTACTCTGTTTAGTCTCAGCTGATTTAGATTGCTTTGGAGGTGAAGTTGTAGTGTTTTCGGTAGAAGGTTTGTTTATTGTCTTACTCCTGGTATTATAAGGATGAACTATCTCGAAGTTGGCTTGAAAGATGCTATCCGAGAAGTGTCCAAAAATGTTTGGAGAAGACTCTTCTTCTTGAACTATCTCTTGTTCAACTACCTCTTCAGGGATCTCAGGAGGTATCAAGTTATCTTGGGCTTCTAGAATTGTTTGAAGGGCACATTGCAAACTTTCTAGATTTAGACCTTCGGTGGTTGGGTTAGGTCAGTTGGTGGGAAAAGGCTTCTGTAATGAGGTTTTTTAAGGTCCTTTGCTCGAGGAAGCTTCTTCGGTCGACCTTTTCAAGTCTATAACTTGATTTGACAGTTTTTGAACAACTTTAGTTAAGTTTTCTAAATCAGAGTTTTCAAGTTGTGTTTTACTTTGAGTGGGTCTGGGGAGAATTTCGATCTTCTTTTTGGAAGAAGAACTAGTCTCAGTTTCATTGCTAGTAGAGTCTTTAAGACTAAGTATGTATTTTTCAATCTAGCTGGCCTCCTTAAAGGCCTCTAACAACGTGGCTTTCTTAGATCATTTAACCCAAATAGCTATACTCTGATGCAAAGCTTTGGTGTAGTATGCTATTATAAGACTCTCAGCAGGCATAGAATCTGCAGGGATTTTGTTTTTGAGTGTTAAGAATCTTTGATTAAAATCTTTAACTTTTTCTTTTGGGTTCATTCTTAAGCTAGAAAGATCCATGACTAGGACTTCCGGAGGCTTACCGTCTCCGAACTTTTCCAAAAAGCATGACTCAAACTTTTCCCAAGACACGATGGTATGGGGTTGTTGGGCAAAGTACCAAGTGGATGCATTACCCTCGAAAGTATAAGGGAACAACCTATAGACAATGTCTTCATGTTCGACATTATAGAATAAACTTTTTAATGTGATCTTCGGCGATCTATTTTGAGTCAGGATCATACTTGGGAAGCCATTTCTCCGGGTGTTTAGGCAAAGGGTGCTGAGCTCAAGGTACAACTACGACATCCTAATCATGCTAGGGTATAGCAGGGTTGTTCTAATTTTCCATTGGGGTAGTGGGTGTGGAAGGCTGAGAAGGGGAATTGCCTTCATCAGAAGAATCTCCTCCAAAAGAGGAAGGAGATGATGGAGGTGGTGAAGGGGGTATCCCAGATCCTCCTGTAGCAGGATTTAAGATTGGATCTAAAGGATACACAGTGAGGTTAGTGTCACCTAATTGTTCTTTGATATCAGAGAAGTCCAAAGGTTGGCCCCACAGTCAGTTTGGTTGCCTCAAATGGGCTAAGTCACTATGTGTTTTTATAAGAGATTGGTGGACAATCTCTTGTATGTCACCACCTGTAGGATTAGGGGTTGTTGGCTCAACTGTGATTTGTGGATCGTCGGTTGAAGTAGTTGCTGTTTGAAGGGGAATATTATCGTTTGAACGACTTCTAGTCACTATAGGTGAGTGATTAGGTGGTGTAGGAGTCTTGCGACCACCTCATGCCATTAATTAAATTCAAGCCCTCCTTCTAGCGCCATTTGTTGACGGGCGAAATTGACCATCCGTCAACTGAGAGAGTGGAACTGGTCCAGGGTTGTCTAATAACCCATGCCGTTTGGAATGAACCACCCTGATGGGTTTAGCAGCTCCGTTAGCCGATCTAAGGTCCTAAGAAAACAAAAAAGAAAACTAATCTACAATAACTAATCTAACTAAAAATAAATAAAACAAACTAATAAACTAATCTAACTAAAACTAACTATTAAACAAACTAAACTAAAACTAAAACAAACTAAACTAATCTAACTATTCTATAAATACAATCTACTAACTACTACTATACTAACTCTAACTAATTAACTATCTAACTACTAACTGAAATATAACTTATTCACAAAATGTACAATATCTACAATTTACAGATTTAAATAAAACCTGAAAAATTCATTTATATTCTGCCCTAAGACAGAGAAAGATATTTTTGTTGATTTTATAATTTTATGAACATAAATAAAACAGAAAACTAACTAAACTAAATCACTAATCTAAACTACAAATATATCTAACTAAAATACTAATAGTATACTAACAAATTAATGAAAATAAATTACAAAACTGACCTGGAGAAATGCTCCAGATTTGTCCTGTGTATGATGATTTTCTAAGTTGATTGGAGGGAGGAAACCCGCACCGAATAATACAGGAGCTTCTCATAAACGATAGCTGCAGTTCTCTTCAAGTGTGATTACAGGACAAACAAGACATAAAAAATACAAAAATCATATGATTTATAAATCTCTATAGTTAGATAAACCCGTATGCAAAGACTTATACAAAATAATTCAATTGATGAAGAAGAGAAATCTGTCGTTCATTAACTGAACCAAGTAATTGTTGTAGTTTTTAATTAATGAAAGAAAATCAGATATGGATTGAGACATTAATTAAATCACATCATTCTGCAAAATACTATGATAGCAAAAGTAGTCTATAATCAATTGCTAATGACATGCATAAACTTGAAACAAAAGATTGATATTATGAAAGAGAAAGATGTAGTAGAACATCAACTTCCGTCTTAGTTTTTATTAGGAATCCATAGCCTGGTTCTCCCACAAGTGAGGATGATGTTTATTACAAAAAATAATAAGTATTTAAAGGTTTTCCACAGGTTAAAACCTCCCTGTGGAAGTTATAAAACTGTTTACATAAAATCTGGGAAAATATCCCAAGTTTAACTAAACTAGGAGCCTAAAATAAAACTAAAACACACAAATATTCCCCTAGCCTGTCCACCATTTCCCATGCAAGTCGAATTTACCTAAAAAGGGTAAAAAATGGACAAGTTAGAAGGATCTTTTATTAATAAAATAATAAAAATCTAATTCTATAGACTAGCTACAGAATCATGCGATTCTGTAGCTGGTCTAAATAAGACACAGAATCAGCATTACAATCGGTTGAGAATCTTTTAAAGAATTAAACTCAATTAACATCCAATAGCTATTTGAAAATGAATCATTTGGTTGGAAATTGTTACATCATTCGAAATCAAACATGATCAAGATCAATCAAAAGATCATAGAGATACGCGTACTCTGTTTCTTTTGTTACCACAAAATCGAACAAACATAATCATAATCAACAGTTATGAAATCATTTGATATCAATTTGAAACTGATATAATCAAAACAAATCGTAGGCAATTATTATGCTGCCTTATCAATAGGAGATACGATCGAATCCAAACAAGATCGTTTTCAAATCGTTATAACTGTATTATCATAGCAAACGGTTCATGCCACGAGTGGATCAACTTAAGATGACACGAAAATCAATTCAAATGAGATCATAACAGGATCAACAGAATTCGTAAGAATTATCCGATCGTTTGTTATTGCAAATTGGGCAAATAAGATCGATTGGCTTTGATCAAAATCATTCCATTCAAATGAATTATAACAGGATTTGATAGAGATAATATAGGTTGACCAATTCGTTTTACAAATCAAAATCAAACAGAGTAGCAATTATAATCTGAATCCAACTCATAAAACAATCTTTCCAACTCAAGATATGGGATAATCCAATCAGAATAAGAGCGAATCGAACAGTTAAGGTTTTAACATAGTTATTATGAATCAAAATCATTCCACAATTTGGGCGCATTTGCACAGGCTTAAATGAGAGCATTGTTTTCATACGAAACAGAGTAGTTCTTTCCAAATTGAAACCGAACAGATTTGTATTCCTATTCTTAGAATATTACATGACACAACATATTACAATATTGTAACAACCAAACTCATTGAAATCGTTTGCCAATCACAGCATATGAACTGTAACGAACTCAAATCCAAACATGATCGTATTCTAAATTGAGCATGAAAAGCTTCCTGTTCAGAGTAGATACAAAACGAATTCAATTGAAAGAAAACCATCAATCTTGTTAACTCAATCATAGAAATGAATAAATCAAATCCAAACAAAAACCATTCAAATCCGATAAAATCTATCAATGGCTAAACTGGGAATAATCAAATCATACATCCAAGATGAAATTTCATTTATTTTTAGCAAAGAGAAACATATACAGGAGGAACACATTATGACAGAGCTATTTCGAAATATAAATAGAGCTATTCGAAGACCAGATTCCAATCACTATATTAATCCTGGTCATTCACAAAACTAAAATGATATCAAAATCATACCTGTATGACGAGCAGACGACTTAATTATGACAATTTGGAGTTGACAACGGTTGTGGCCGATTCAACATTCTTGAAAACGATGGAGCCAGTTGTCTTCTGCTTCCTATCAATTGCTTGGAGCTTGTCTCTTTGACTGGTCAATACTGCAACTTGATTTTCCAATAATTGGATTTTGAATTGGAGTATGGGAATGTCAATGTAGTATCGTTCCAACCACAAATCACATTGGTCACAGGATGGTTGTATGGGTTTCGAAAGTGCAGGTGAGGGTTTGATTACATTGCCAAGGGTTTCGTTAGGCAATTTGATACTAGGGTATCTAGGATCATTTCTTAGGAAAGGGGGAAGATTCGAAACGAAATCATAAGGTTGCTCGGGGCATAAACCCTGTGAGTAAGGGTACTCACTGGCTAAGAAATGTTCTACGTCAGAGTACGAATCCTCACTAAGGATTATAGACTTCTGCTCAACCGAGGGTTTAGGTTTGGTCTTAGCCATTCTTGAAATCAACCAAGCGTTCTTTTTACCCTTGGCATCAACAGTAGCATTTGCCTTGGCCTTTTTTCTTACAGGATTTTTAATAGTCTCAACCTTCTCAGTCATAGCATCAGGTAAGTCATCATCAGGGTCAACCGAGGGATAAGGAGAGGGAAGTACGACATGGAAGGGCATGAGTGGCCCGACCTTGGTTTCATTTACCACAGGCTTGTCAATCTGTACAGGGTCTGTATCATCAAAACCATTTCGAGCGATGAAAGCTCTCCAACTATCACTATGTAAACTCAAGTGATAAACAATGATAATTTTAATTAGTCCATGGTGGAATAGGCTACTGTCGGCCTTTTGCCTTTTAAACCTTTTCGACATTTTATATAGGCTACGCTGAAAGTAATAGGGCATATTCAACGGGTATCCCATAAAATTCATTAACAAACGCAGGTGGTAGAGAAACACAAGTCCATATTGGCCTTCACAGGTCACGAACTGTTTGACTATTATGAAAATTTCATGCCATCAAGGTTTAAGTGTAGAGATGGGCATACCTCTATCACAAGAGGTGACTTTTCGCGAGACAAACAGTAGCAGCCATGGGACCTCTTCCACTTTCAAATTTTTGAACCAATGCTGGCCTGTGGAAGGTAACCCTGTAGAAGAACTAATAAAATTCTCATCGAATTCCAACTGGATGTCACCCACCTTGGTTCTACAACCATCAAAAGTCAGAGTGAATTGTTGTGCCACAAATAAGTTAAAACCCTCAAACCTCTACACGAAGGTGAGCCAACCGTTATCCTCCAAGTCTTTCTAGGCATTGCCAAATAGTAGCAAGGCTTGGCTGCCATTCGGTTTGATTCACACCACCGGTGCCATGGAGCTAAGCACATGGTGAACGAGCCAGGGTCTGGGTCATAGCACACACAGGAGAAAAATGCACGAAGGGTTATCCTAGCTAACAGAGGTAAATGAGGATAAGGGATAGGCATAAATGTCATCGTGCGAAGGTGGTGGAGCTTATCTCTGCCATGCATAATAGTTATTGCCAAAGTACAACTGCTGGCTTATAGTTGTTCTACCCATCATAGTATGGTTCAACACTCATGTCACTTGGCTGACCAATGAAACCAATAGTAAGTGTATAAACCAACGCGCGCAATCAATGTTATGCCAAAGTTTTAAACCATCAACATACAATTTGAAACCAATACCAAATATTTAACCATGCGCCAATGTATTGTAACAGCTCATATCAATAGTTTAACCAATTTTCCAATGGGTCTTTGTATAATCAACATGCCAATAGTTATAACAATACGAACATAGGTATCGTATTAAAAGATATATATGAAAGATTTAACCATAACACCTATGTATTTTTATGAAACTAATGGTCAAGTAGGTCAAATAACCTGCAAATCCAAATGCCAATGCATTACAAACTCAATGAAACCAAGTCACACAATCAATACAAGAATGTCCAATGAGTATAGTTCGAATTTTTGCCAGTTGCATAACGATAAGTGAAATGTAAGCTCAATAGGCATATTGACAAGAAGGATCATGACAGTTCAAATAATGATTTCAATGCGACTTCGAAAGACTAAGTTTTCACGCTTACAGTCGTGAAAACAAAATGAAGGAAAATATGCAAATGCCGCAAAAATAAAAGTGTCGTTTATTTAAAAATTGTGACGAAAAAAAGATGTTTGCAAAACATTGGTGTAGGCAGCTTATAAGATAGTGGAAAAATGCAGATTGGCTGCCAACAATATCCAGCCTTTGGAGGCTTATTTTGTATTGTCGGAGAGATTTTTGTAGCAACTCATACTTCTATCTTGGAGCCATCTGTTGAGCATTTCAGATCGGCATCTTCATTGTAGCAGGTTCCTCTATTTCATGAATAAAAACATATTTGAGATGTTTTGGCTTGTCTATCATATTGCATATGGTTGAGGTATGTTCCATGGTTATATCTTCTTTTTATTTGCTACAATACACATATATAACACATCAGTAAACCCTAAGGCCAAAATCAAGAGGCCATCCTGCCTGTAAACACATCTAAACAAGTAGATCAACAAAGTGTTTGATGGAATGCCACAACCAGTAAAAGTTTAAAAAGACACCAAAACTATCATGATCCTTGCATAATGGATTGGGATCATAACATATATTGACTTCCTCAATCATTATCGGTCTCAAAATCGAAACATTTTTCTCAGATATAATGAGAGAGGGGATTTGTTGAATGATTTTCCCAATTGCTACAGATCTCTCTAATTGTGGTTATGTGAGGATATGTTGGTAATACCTGACCATTTCTTGTTCTATATTTGAGTGAGTGGTTAATATTTTTCCCTGGGAATATTCTAGCTTAGAGATTCGATTTATGTGTCTGTGATGAATCATGGACCTATGGAATAATTTGATGTCCCGCCCCCCCTCCTTGAGCTACTGGATCCTAGATTTTTTATGCCATAAGATTTCTTCCTGAGCACATTTATCTTCTAGTTGTTGTTTGATCTACACTTCAACTTCCTAAAGTTGTTCTATGTATCCTTGCAGTATGATTTCTTGTTGTATGTTCTTCATCTACTATTAAAGATCTCGTTGGACTTGAAAAATGTTCCCAAAAGTGTTCTTGTTCCAAAATTCAAGTGTTTCTTGAATATTTTAAAATTTTGTTGAAATCTAAACATTAGTGATCCATGTGATATGGCTACATTCTTCTACCAATGTTGGTGATTCACTTGAAACTCTCGGTGGGTTAGCCATAATTCTTCAAGGAGAAAAACCCTCCTTCAGGGAGAGCTGGTGATATCGATCCATAACTAAAGGGGACAATGATCAAAAGCTAGAAATGGCCAGGACACTTGCTTCCATCGAGATTATATCCATCATTAGGGGCTCTGATATGAGGAAGCGATCTAGTCGACACACTATATGTTGGGAACCTAAGTGCTTATTAGACCAAGTAAACTCCCCATTGATGTTTTCCATATATATTAGGCCTAAAGTTTCAATGGTTTCTTTAAATTCTTCAAATTCACCTTCCAACCTGCAGATGCCTCCTCTTTTTTCCTCTAGTGAGAGGATCATGTTGAAATCCCCTCCAAGAATCCACCACCGGCCTATAGAAATATTGCTTAGGTCAATCAGGATTTGTAGGAAGCTATGCTTATCCATCTAGAGTCGTGGGCCATAAACATTGGTGATCACCCCCTCTTTATCTAAACCTATAGCTCTGTATTTTTCCAAGTTTATCCATTTATTGATGAAGAAGCCATCTAAGATGAACATGGTAGGATTCCACAGGATGTCCAAGCTACCTACGGCTCCCCTGGAATCAATGTGGATAGAATAGGATTGTTTCCAACAGTGGGTGAAAATAAATCCACCTCCAAGCCTGCACACTTGGTTTCCGGAAGGATTAGTATGTCTGGATTCTCTTCTATGATGCAGGTTCGAAGAAGTCATTGTTTGATTCTCTCGTTTAAGCCTCTGATGTTCCATGATATAATATTCATGAGGAAGGTGCTGTGTGGAGGGGTGGGAACCTTTCAAAAAACAATTAGATATGTTCTGAGTTGACCATAAATTTACCTACCTCCTGGATGAGATGTTGGGTGGATTTACGGCTTCGTTTCTTCTCATCTTTGGACTACTTGTGTGTATCCTTGAGGGGGTCTAGTTGGATACCAATACCTTTTCTTGCTCTATGTTGTACCTATCATGGATTTCAGATATACCTTATGGAATTTCCTAAGTTGATCTGGGGGTATAGTCTATAGTTCCTTTCTTTGATATGATTTTTCCAGGTTGACCAGGTCTACTATTGGAATATTGGTTGTTGTCATTGTTGGGTATGTGTTATATTCTTTGTACGAGTAGTAGTGTTTGAGCGCCTGCACCGGGCGCGCGAGGGTTCGGGGGCAGCGCCCCCAAAAAAAAAAATTTAGGCCAACATATTTTCGCCGGTTTCGGGCCGACATATTATCGCCGGGCCGACATATTTCCGGGACCACATGATATTAGGTGGTTTTCAGCACATGGTTTTTGCCAATGGTTTTCTATTTCCGGTTAAGGAATTAGGGTTTTGGACT
>CBVK0100043738.1:0-31854 GCA_900067695.1 Picea abies
TAAAATTTATTATAAATGAGGTAAAATGGTTAATTAAATGTTGATCCTGAATGTGGCAAAGGAAGTGTTGGGGCACTTCTAGATTCCCAATGGGTCATATTGACATCCAATGGTGGATGGTAGCCATATAAATATGGTTTGGTATACTTAAATCATAGTGAGGGGAATCTAGAAAAATATTTCCTTGATCGAAAGGTCTGTTGATCAAGAACAGTTGGAAGCTAGATTGGTTGTTTTGTCACCTTGGGCATGGTTATAATTGCCCAGACTGTATTTATGATTTGGGAAATGTTTTTATGGAAGTTGAGGAAAGTGTGTTTTCTTGTTAGATGTTATCGTATATAAAGGGAAACATAGTTATGACTATGTCAAACTGCCAGGTGAATATCATGTGGATGCCTGCAAGTTTTCAACCAAGAGGGAAGCTCAATGTTGAGTATCTCTATGGAACTTGTCATGAGAATGGTAGTAAGATCCTTGGGAGAAGGATTTGGAAATTTGATATGCCCATGAAGGAAATGGAAAGGGTGCAAGCAATGAGCTTGCATGATGAATGTTTAGCTATGTCTGTATATGCTCGAGTGCATGAATTTGATGCATTGTGAGGTTACTTGATATGAATACTGATATTAAGACCAAATAGATATGAATGAATGATATTAAATGTGCAAGTGATGCACATATATGATGAAAGAGTAAATGAGAAAGGATACTCTATTGTCATGATAAAAAGAAACATGATTATGGCTTTGAGGACCGCATGAGAACAATTGTGAGCAATCATGAGTTAAATGATTTTAATGAAAAGATGTATGTGAGCTGCAAAATATACCTATGGTAGATACACATAGGATTATGATTATGCATGTGGTTAAGTGCATCATAGATGTAAGTTAACAAAACAAGGAATCTGTGTGGATAAATAATCCGGAGGCATAACAAAGATGCATGTTTATATTCCTTATGGAATATTTGGTAAACAATCTTCCGATCTCACAAGGAATCTGTGTGGATAAATAATCCGGAGGCATAACAAAGATGCATGTTTATATTCCTTATGGAATATTTGGTAAACAACTAAAGCTAACTCAAGGTTGAGGATATCACATATAGTGAAGGATATGCAATAAGGAAGTTGCATGATGAAGGAGTTTCCTGTGGAGGAACTATGTGAAGAATCTGTCAAGAGAACAAAGTCACAACCTTAATGACTGCTGAGAATTGAGCAGCGGACTACACACACACACACACACACATATATATATATATATAAAATTCGGGATTACATTTTAAAACATCATGCATGAATGGAAGACTAACAAATGCATGTTGACCATTCTGATAACTAAATGGTAATGTGCATAATGCACAGGTTCATGATTCATTATGAACATTTTTTTTCTATTAAAACACACTATGTATCCAAAAGGTTAGGGTGAATCCCAACCAAGGCTGCTCAAGGAAAAGAGAAAGAAGAGCCCAACATGGAGTAAATTGCAAAAACAAAGAAGGGAAAATGAGAAATACTTTTTTCACTTTAAAAACTCTGAATTGCTTACATAGTTGCAGGTCTTAAAAGAGAAATCGTGGGAGAAACTACAACTGCAAAAAGGGAGAATGAATAAATAAACATATTTAAATGAATGGGCTTGGTAAAACCATGATAAGTAAAGGCAATGAGGCCTTGGAAAATAAATCAGTTGGACTGAAAGTCCAGGGCTTGGTAGAAGGAGTTGGACGAGGGAAGAGTTCCTTGGCCCTTCTTTGTTGGTTATTGTATTTCTCTAGTATGAAGGATTGATTTACTAATAAAACTAAATGTTTTGACATCATAGTGATGATGATTGTATGACTGTAGAAACAATTGAGAATTGTTTGTGTTTCACTCATGGAAACTATGACTGTAGAAACAATTGAGAATTGTTTGTGTTTCACTCATGGAAACATTAAAGATAATGCGATGAAGTGCATAAAGATATGCTAGGACATATCTGAAAAATGTTTTATTGATTTAAAGGCTATGATACAAGAATTTTTTATCTACATGATGATGCAGGCGCGCTCTTCAAGCAAGTCCGCTCACAGGATATTTCCTCCTTCCTTGGCCCGAAGAACTGAAAGGCTCTTCTATTTCCCTATCGAGAAATTCTCACCCACAACAACTCTCTCACGGGATCTCCCTTTATTCTATCGGGAAATCGGACTTCACGATTTCGCGAGTCCCGTGGTCACGCATTTGTTTCTCGTGATTCTCCGAAACCCGATGTACGTCAATGCTGACCTTTTACTTTGCTATTGGGGTTCCTCCTTTCGGGATTTCGGCACTTGCGATGTCCAAAACAACTCTCTTTGCCAACCACCGATCCCTGATACACCGATATGCTCCCCTGCTGCCTTAGCCTTATGGGCTAAGCCTTTAATCCATGCGAACTCTCCTTATATCACCGCAGTCATATACCTTATCGGGATTTCAGGGTTTCTGATGTTGAGGTGTATGTGAGTTCTTGTTCCCCGGACCCCCGATTCCCAATGCGACGTCCCTGAAAGCCTTTTCGTCGTAAACAAAATCAACGACCGTGATCATTTATTAGGATCAACAGCTCCAGGTCTCCCTCGGGGTTTCACAACTTCTAATGCCGAAGTGATTTTCCTTCTGTTTTCCCCGATCTCACGAATACCGATTCCCTGACAATTGACTTTTCCTTTCGAGGAATTTCTCGACGGCTTCGATCTCGCCCACGCGTCCCTTAGAGATGAACAACCCTGATATTCTCTCGGGCCTTTGCGACTTTAAATCATTGATGCCTCGTTCTGACAAAATGACATCAATTGGGTCCCACAGGACGCTCTCCTCTTGTCAGAGAATCAGAATTTGCGATTCCGAGCTGTAAGAGTATCTTGTCCTCAGGACCTCCGATACACCGAACTCTGACTTCGTCAGTTCTTCGACACGCGTCCCAATTGATGGATGGTTCAGATCGAGCCTCATACTTCATCCAAACGCAAAGTATAACCACTTCACTTGTATGAACCCCGATGACCAAATCCCCAATGTCTTCTCAGGGGTTTCCCTCTGCTCACGAAGGTTTAAACCCTATGCAACTCCTGCCAAATCGGACGATTGACGGGTAACTATGGGTTGATCTGACGGTCCACAATCCCTTGAGCTTAAACTCCGGACGTAACCATATCCTCCTCGCTTTTCTAGCTATTCTGACGGCTGGTGGGATTTCGCAAATCCTTTCAATGAGATCCTGACCATCCATTCTCTCCTCTTTGATGATTCCTACGGAGGACCAAGTGTTCCTCCTCAATAATTTGTCCTTCTGCCCACAAACTTGCGACGCCTATTAAAACACTTCACGACACAAACTCCTTGTGCGATCCTTCAACAGATTTGAAGGTTTTATCCCTCCTGAGATTTTCACAACTTCGAGCCTCAAAGAGGGTCTTCGCACACACTCCTTACACGACATATTTTCAAACACTTTAAGTGCTTGAATTCCTTCGACCCTGTGCACACCTGCAGTAGCAGTCCTTCAATGCTCCGCTCAGATTCACAACTGAGACTTTCCTTAGCCTGCGCACTCCTTGCATGGATCCTACAACCCAATTTCACTTCTGGTTGAACGAGAACAAGAGTTAAACTATCTGAGCCTTCTGTCAACGCACTCCTTGCGGACGACTTCAACTGCACTCCCTGCAGGAATCCTTGCTCAGATAGAGAAACAATTGAAACTCATTTCTCCTACTTCCTTTCTCAGATTTCAAACACTCAACAAGAAATCATTCATACATAGCATGTAAAACAAATGCATAACAAGAAGTAAGTACTCATTGAGCATAACATTCAACATACATACATAGAGAACAAATACAACACCATGGATTTGAATCAACCTCTTCTATTAATTCAAGCTCTATACATGGGTGTTTTTCCACAGCTCTCTGCTTCTCTCTTATGCTCTTCTTGCTTCAATAATAATACAAATGCACAATGAGGGTGTCTATATCCTGTTTCCCTCTTGCGCTCTCGAACAGTCTAATCTAGAATTAAATTTCTATCTACCTGCATTAACTACTTAAATGTCGTCTATCTACTAAGGACGAGAGCGTATGGCTCAAGGTCCCGATTACATTTACAAGTGCGCTTCATATTAATGGATTCATTTAAGATGGCGCATCAATTTCAAGGTGTTTTCAAAACTTGTGCTGGCGCTTTTCCAGCTGTTCTTCACTCCCGCGCTGGCTCGCTTGTTGTGAGAGATGCTCCTGCATCATACTCCCTCGCTTGAAAATTTTCATGGGCTCCTGTCCATGAGATCCTGCACGGTATGTCCATGCTTCTGTATCTCTACCTCAGTCTCCCAGCTGGCATCTTCAACTGGATGGTTCTTCCATTTGACCAGATACTCAAAGTATTCTTTCTGCCTGGTCTTCTTACCAATTCTTTTATCTAGTATGCACTCTATCTGTGGCATCTCTGTAACTGGCATTTGCTTTGTCCACTGGATCACTAGATGCTCATTTTCTGCTTCTACGTCCTCAGGTTTATATGGGTATAGATCTGAGACATTGAATATCGGAGAGATTCTGATCCCATCGGGTAATTCAATCTCATAAGCATTCGTCCCCAATTTCTTCAAGACCTTACATGGCCTGATTTTCTTCATTTTCAATTTATTGTATGTCCCCCTCGGGAACCTTTCCTTTCTCAGATGTGCCAGAATTAAGTCACCAACCTCAAATTGAAGTTGTCTTCTATGCTGATCGGCTCTGTGTTTATATTCTTGGCTTGATTTCAACAGTCGCTCCTTCACTTGGCTGTGAAGTTCTTTCATCCCCTCAGCGAATTCTTCTGCACTAACGCTCCTGGTCGCAGTCTGTTCTGAATCCCTCAATTCAGAAATTCCCCTCAACTGCATGTCATAAACAATCTGAAATGGACTTTTCCCTGTACTCCTGTTCATTGAGTCGTTATACGCAAACTCTGCTTGCGATAATATATTGTCCCAACTGTTGTGGTGCTCTGTCACCAAGCTTCTCAGCAAATCTCCTAGACTTCTGTTTACCACTTCTGTCTGTCCATCCGTCTGAGGATGATAAGCCGAACTAAACAACAAGTTAGTTCCCAACTTCTTCCATAAGGTTCTCCAGAAATGCCCTATGAACTTCGTATCTCTGTCCGAAACTATGCTCCTTGGTAAGCCGTGAAGTCGAATGACTTCTTTGAAAAATAGTTTCGCGATGTGAGTCGCGTCATTGGTTTTATGACATGGGATAAAGTGTGCCATCTTGGAAAATAAAACCACCACCACAAAGATCGAATCGAATCCTCTTTTCATCCTTGGCAACCCCAATATGAAATCCATGCTAATTTCATTCCATGGCCTCTCTGGTATGGGCAATGGTTGATAGAAACCTGCATTTTGCTTCCTTCCCTTCGAATGCTGGCAAATCCTGTATCTGTCCACAAATTGATGCAGGAGCATCGACAACTCATCAAGCGAGCCAACACATCAAGCGGAGATCAGCTGGATAAACAAACCCAAATTTTTGAAGTGCTTTGGGATTGTAGCGCAAGTCTTTAATGAAGCCATTTATGAAGGCGCACTTGTATATTGTATTGGACCTTGAACCTTTAAGCTCTCGTCCTTTGGTAGATAGTCGACATTTAATAAATTTAATGCTGGTAGATAGGATTTTAAGTCTAGATTTGATAGTTTAGAGTCCGAGAGTCAAAACGGATATAGACACCCTCATTGTACCATTGTAAGATAGTAGTGAATAATAGAGGAAGCATTCAGGAGAAGAGAAGAGAAAGCATAGAATATTGTATGAAGAACACCCATGTACAGGCATTTGAATTAATAGAAGGAAGCTTTGACTCAAGCTCATGGTTTGTGGTGTTTTCTCTGTGTATTGATGTTATGCTCAGGAATGTTTGCTTCTTGTTATGCATTTGCTTTGTATATGCTGTGCATGTGATTTCATGTTTCAAACTGAAGTCTGAAAGGGAGAGAGAGTGAGGTTCAATTGTTTCTCTATCTGAGCTAGGAGATTCCTGCAAGGTGTGCAGTCGAAAACATCCGCAAGGAGTGCGTTGATGAAGGATTAGGTAGTCTAACTCTTGTTCTCATTCACCCAGAAGTGGATTTGGATTGTTGAAGCCGTGCAAGGAGTGCGTAGGCTGAAGAAGAAGTCTCAGTTGTAAATATGAACAAAGGAGATCAAAGACTGCTGTTGCAGGAGTGCACAGAGTCGGAAGGATTCAACACTTGGGAAGTGTTTCATGTTTGCCGCAAGGAGTGCATGCAAGTCCCTCTGAAAGAATCAGAGTGGAAAAGCTTAGGAGGTATAGCACCTTCGTGATATCATCAAAGGAGAGCACAAGAGGTTCTTGCACCATGAAATGTTTCAGGCAAGAGTTGCAAGTGTGTGCACAGAGATCTCTTTTTCCTAAGAGATTGTGGAAGTTGGAGAAAGCTCAGGAGGAACAAGGCCTTCGAAATTATCGAAAGGCTGCACAAAATATTTCCATGCTAAGAAGTCCTCAAGAAGGGAGGAAAGAAACTGATGGTCAGGATTCGCAGAGGAAATTCACGAAATCCCTCTAGCCGTTAGATTTTGGGAAAGTTGCGCAGGGTTTAAGTCCTAGTATGCAGACGAGGAGTCCCAGAGGAGTCATCGGGATATCAGAGTCATCGGGGTTTTGTTAAGCCAGAGAATCGATACCTTGTGGTTCTCAAAATCCTGAGAAAGGATCCTAGCCGTTGATTTCGGCAGGACACGCGTCAACATTTTGGTGAGGCATCGAGATTTAACCCATCAGGGATTTTAAGAGTGTAGAATCGTTGCATCAGGGAATCGCGATCCACAATATCCCAAGGGAGCTCAGAACCGTCCATTGGCAGGGACACGTGGCAAGAGATCTTGAAGAGTCATGAATTGGAGAATCGAGGTTTCCGGAGACAAGATACTCGTGCATGTTGGAATCGCGATTCGCGATTTACTGATAGGATCAGAGCCATCCAATAGCAGGGTCACGTGGCAGGAGATCCCGCAGAGTCGAGGATCGGGGAATTGAAATTCCCGTGCACATGAGAACGAGAATCGCGATATCCCGATACACGATTTCCCGATGGGGTTAAGGATCGTAGTGGAGGACAGGTGTTGGAAGGTCAACCCTCGCAGGAGTCAATGCCAAGTGGCATTAGGGATTAGGAGTTGGGGATCTGTGAGGTGAGTGGATCACAACCTCGTAAGTGCCAATTTCCCGACGAGGAAATTCCCGACAGGAACAACAAAGCGTTGGTCATTACCCATCGGGTTTCGGGGATTCAAAGAGACAAGAATTCGTGACCAAGAGACTCGCAATCACGTGAGTTTCGATTTCCCGATAGAACAAAGGGAGATCATAAGGAGAGTTCTGTGAGTGTAGGAAAGTCCCGATAAGGGATTTGAAGAGCATTTTATCTCTTCTGGCCGAAGGAAAAGAAGGTCCTGTGGGAGCGGACGTGCCCTGGGTGGCACGTTTGCATCAGAGTGGTATTAGAGCGAGAAAATCTCTTTGTTTTCTGTGGCAGAGAAGAAGAGAAAATTTCACCATGCCACCGAGGAGAGAAAGACAATCACCCAATCCAGAGGATAGGGGGAACCAGAGAGGAAGAGGGAGACAAGCACATAATCTAGAAATGGAGTGGCAGATACGTGATCTCCGAGTGAGACTAGAAGATATGGAAGCAGCGTAGAGACGTACAACCAGTGCTGTAGATCTGAGTGACTCTGAAGGCAAAGTTGAAGTTGAACAACAAGGAGAAGTTGCAACCGAAGATGCAGGCAATGAGAAATTAATTAAAGCTATCGCCCGGATGAATTTGAAAACAAAGATGGACATTCCATCTTATGAAGGGAGTCTGGATGTAGAAGAGCTTCTAGATTGGATTAGAGCTCTTGACACCTACTTCAATTATGAGGATATCGAGGAGGATAAGAAGGTCAGGCATGCTGTCACACGATTGAAGGGACACATGGCATGATGGTGGGACGAGCTTCAAGCAGATAGACGCAGCAAAGGCAAGCAAAAGATTAAAAGCTGGGATCAAATGATTGCAAAGATGAAGGCAAAGTTCATCCCAAGGGATTATCAAATCACACTGTTCAGGAGAATGCAGAACCTGAGACAGAAGCTGATGACAGTGAAGGAGTATATCGAGGAATTCTACAAGCTAAATATCAGAGCAGGTCATCGGGAGAGCGATGATGAAAAAGTTGCCAGGTATATGAATGGCTTGAGATACAATATCCAGGACGAGATGAGTATGACAACCATCTGAACGGTGGAGGATGCGTATCAAATAGCGTTGAAAGCCAAAGAGAAGCTGAGCCGTAAGCCAGGACAATGAGGCCGAGGTAGGAGCCAGCCCAAAGGTAAGTCAGTTGCCCAAGATAGGTTCCATAAATCCAAGGATGACTGGAAGAAACCTCAGACTAGAATAGAAAGAGGTGGAAGTTCACAGTGAGGCTAGCATACTGAACAACAAAGGAAACATACAGAACATGGTGGAGGATACGCTGATAATAACACATTTCCTTGTACCATAGGTAGAGGAAGAGGCAGAGGTGGAGTCATCACATGCTTCACATGTGGAAAGAATGGGCACAAGTCATTTGACTGTCCAGATAGGAAGAAGGATGGAGGAGAAGCTCACATCGCCGAGGTACAGAGGCGAGATGCTAAAGCAGAAGACGCAGAAGACGGAAGGTCATTGATGATGCGTAAGGTTCTCTTAACACCCGAGAAGGAGGTGGAGGACAAAACTCAAAGAAACAGACTTTTCAGAACCACATGCAAGACCAAAGACAGGAAATGCAAGGTTATCGTGGATAGCGGTAGCACAGATAATCTCGTTTCAACCGAGATGGTGGAGAAACTAGAGCTGGAGACGATTGATCAGCCGAATCCATACAAAGTTTCATGGGTACAGAAGGGACATCAGGTAAATGTCACTAAACAGTGCTTAGTGGACATTAAGATAGGAGGATATAATGATAGGATTTTATGTGATGTTATTCCTATGGATGTGTGTCATTTATTGCTAGGCAGACCATGGCAATATGACAGAAACGTAATTCATGATGGGAAGATGAATACATATACTTTGGAGAAGAATGGAAGAACACATATGTTACTTCCAATTAAGAATAAAGAAGTAAAACCATAACTGAGAAATACTGTACTTCTCATGAGTGGGAAGGAACTTCTGGCGGAAGTAAAGAAGAAGGAAAATCCACAATTCTTTGTGGTCAGGAAACCAAAAATCGTTTTGACCAGCACAAAAGTGGATGATTTGCCGAAAGAAATTCAGGAACTGCTGGAAGAGTTCGCTGACATTGTGGTAGATGAATTACCTCATTCGTTACCACTGATGAGGAGTGTGAGTCATCATATAGACCTCATACCAGGAGCTAGTTTGCCGAATAAAGCCGCATATAGGTTGACGCCGCAGGAAAATGAAGAAGTTAAAAGGCAGGTGCAGGAACTGTTGGATAAAGGACTGATCAGGGAAAGTTTAAGCCCATGTGCCGTTCCAACGGTATTAAGTCCAAAGAAAGATGGAGGTTGGAAAATGTGCACTAATTCCAGAGCCATTAACAAGATAACCATCAGGTACAGGTTTCCATTGCCACAGATGGATTACTTGATGGACTGTTTAAGTGGAGCCAAATTTTTTTCAAAGGTTGATTTGAAAAGCGGATACCATCAGATTCGCATGAGGGAAGACGATGAATGGAAGACAACCTTCAAAACCAATGAAGGGTTGTATGAATGACTAGTCATGCCGTTTGGCTTGACGAATGCACCAAGTACCTTCATGAGGTTGATGAATGAAGTGCTGAAGGAATTCATCGAGAAGTTTGTCATCGTGTATCTGGATGACATATTGATTTTCAGTAAAACAAAAGAAGAACATCTGAAGCATTTAGCTGCAGTAATGAAGAAGCTACAACAGGAGAAGCTGTTGATCAACATGAGGAAATCTTCATTTATGAAGAAAGAACTCATTTACTTGGGATTTGTCATATCGACGAATGAATTAAAGATGGATCCAAGTAAAGTGGAAGTAATTAAAAATTGGCCATCACCGAGAAATATTTTTGAGGTGAGAAGTTTTCATGGACTAGCTAGTTTCTACCGAAAATTCATCGGGAATTTCAGTGGAATTAGTGCAGCAATGATGGACACAGTCAGGAAAAGACATAAATCTTTTCATTGGACTGAAGAGGCAGAGAAGAGCTTCAATCTGTTGAAGCGGAAGATCACAGAACAACTGGTTTTGGTGTTGCCGGATTTTACGAAAGTGTTCCAAGTAAAATGTGATGCAAGTGGCTTTGCCATAGGAGTAGTCTTGAGCCAGGAGGATAGACCAATTGCATATTTTAGAGAGAAGTTGGATGAGGCAAAAGTAAAGTACTCCACGTATGACAAAGAATTTTATGCTATCATACAGGCGTTCAAGAAATGGAGGCATTACTTGATCCCAAAAGAATTTGTTTTGTATAGTGATAATCATGCATTGCAGTTTGTGACTCAATAGGAGAAGTTGAATCAGAAACATGCTAAATGGGTAGAGTATATGCAAAATTTTACATTTGTAATTAAACACATTTCAGGTACTGCTAACAAAGTGGCTGATGCTTTGAGCAGGAAGTGTTTGTTGCTGCAGGAGTTCCGAGTCAAGACATTAGGTTTTGAAAATCTTAGGGACATGTATGCAGGTGATGTAGATTTTGCAGATGCATATGAAGCAACTGAGAATCCAGTTCTCAGAGATAGAAGCCCATGGATAGATTACATGATCCAAAATGGATTGTTGTTCAGAGGAAATCAGCTGTGCATTTCGAATTGCTCCATCAGGGAGAATCTGTTAAAGGAGAAGCACAATGGTGGATTAGCAGGGCATTTTGGCCACGACAAGACATTTGCAAAGTTGAGTGAAGCATACTTTTGGCCAGGGATGTGGTCGGAAGTCAAGAAGTTTGTCGATAGATGTAGAATTTTCTAGCATTCAAAGGGCAGGAAGCAAAATGAGGGATTCTATCAATCATTACCCATACCCGAGAGGCAGTGGGATGAAATCAGTATGGATTTCATATTGGGATTGCCTAGGATGCAAAGAGGATATGATTCGATCTTTGTGGTGGTTGACAGGTTTTCCAAAATGGCACATTTTATCCCATGTCAGAAGACCAGCGATGCGACTCATATCACAATTGTTTTTTTCAAGGAGGTCGTTAGACTTCATGGGTTACCCAGAAGTACAGTATCGGACAGGGATACGAAATTCATTGGACATTTCTGGAGGACACTCTGGAAGAAGCTAGGAACTAACTTGATGTTTAGTTCTACCTATCATCCTCAGACGGATGGGAAAACAGAGGTGGTAAATAGAAGTCTGGGAGACTTATTAAGAATCTTGGTGACAGAGCACCATAGCAGTTGGGAAAATTTGTTACCATAGGCAGAGTTTGCATACAACGAATCACTGAACAGAAGCATAGGAAAAAGTCCATTTGAGATTGTATACAACAGGAAGCCAAGAGGAGTTTCTGAACTGAGGGATTCAGAGCAGATAATAACCAAGAGCGCAAGCGCTGCAGAATTTGCAGAGGTGATGAAAGAACTTCACAACAGAGTGAAGGAGCGATTGCTAGAATCAAACCAGGAATATAAGCGCAGAGCGGATCAACATCGGAGACAACTTCAGTTTGAAGTTGGTGATCTAGTTCTGGCACATCTGAGGAAGGAAAGGTTCCCGAGAAAAACATACAACAAGCTGAAAATGAAGAAAATCGAGCCATGCAGAGTCCTAAAGAAATTAGGAGAAAACACTTATGAAATTGAGTTGCCAGGTGAGATCGGAATATCTCTGACATTCAATGTCTCAGACTTATATCCATATAAAGCTGAGGAAGCAGGAGCTGGAAGTAATGAACAACAGGAGGTCCAGTGGCAGAAGTAGATGCCGATTGCAGAAAAGCCACAGATGGAGCATATACTCGACAAGCGAGTAAGAAAAAAGACCAGGCGGAAGCAATACTTCAAGTATCTGGTCAAATGGAAGAACCACCCAGTAGAAGATGCCAGCTGGGAAAGAGAAGCAGAGATTCAAAAGCATGGACAGATCGTGAAGGAGCTCATGGACAAGAGCCCATGAAAGTTTTCAAGCCGAGGAGTATGATGCAGGAGCATTGACAACTCATCAAGCGAGCCAACACATCAAGCAGAGATCAATTGGATAAACAAACACAAATTTTTGAAGTGCTTTGGGATTGTAGCGCAAGTCTTTAATGAAGCCATTTATGAAGGCTCACTTGTATATTGTATTGGACCTTGAGCCTTTAAGCTCTCGTCCTTTGGTAGATAGTCGACATTTAATAGATTTAATGCTCGTAGATAGAATTTTAAGTCTAGATTTGATAGTTTAGAGTCCAAGAGGGAAAACGGATATAGACACCCTCATTGTACCATTGTAAGATAGTAGTGAATAATAGAGGAAGCATTCAGGAGAAGAGAAGAGCAAGCAGAGAATATTGTATGAAGAACACCCGTGTACAGGCATTTGAATTAATAGAAGGAAGCTTTGACTCAAGCTCATGGTTTGTGGTGTTTTCTCTGTGTATTGATGTTATGCTCAAGAATGTTTGCTTCTTGTTATGAATTTTCTTTGTATATGTTGTGCATGTGATTTCATGTTTCAAACTGAAGTCTGAAAGGGAGAGAGAGTGAGGTTCAATTGTTTCTCTATCTGAGCCAGGAGATTCCTGCAAGGTGTGTAGTCGAAAACATCCGCAAGGAGTGCATTGATGAAGGCTCAGGTAATCTAACTCTTGTTCTCATTCACCCAGAAGTGGATTTGGATTGTTGAATCTGTGCAAGGAGTGTGCAGGCTGAAGAAGAAGTCTCAGTTGTAAATCTGAACAAAGGAGATCGAAGACTGCAGCTGCAGGAGTGCACAGAGTCGGAAGGATTCAACACTTGGGAAGTGTTGCATGTTTGCCGCAAGGAGTGCGTGCAAGTCCCTCTGAAAGAATCAGAGTGGAAAAGCTCAGCAGGTATAACACTTTCGTGATATTGTCAAAGGAGAGCACAGGAGGTTCTTACGCCGTGAAATGTTTCAGGCAAGAGTTGCAAGTGCGTGCACAAAGATCTCTTTTTCCTAAGAGATTGTGGAAGCTGGAGAAAGGTCAGGAGGAACAAGGCCTTTGAAATTATCGAAAGGCTGCACAAAATATTTTCATGCTAAGAAGTCCTCAAGAAGGGAGGAAAGAAACCGACGATCAGGATTCACAAAGGAAATTCACGAAATCCCGCTAGCCGTTAGATCTCGGAAAAGTTGCGCAGGGTTTAAGTCCTAGTATGCAGACGAGGAGTCCCAGAGGAGTCATTAGGGTTTTGTTAAGCCAGAGAATCGATACCTTGTGTTTCTCGAAATCCAGAGAAAGGATCCTAGCCATTGATTTCGGCAGGACACGCGTCAGCATTCTGGTGAGGCATCAGGATTTAACCCATCAGGGATTTCAGGAGTGTAGAATCGTTGCATCAGGGAATCATGATCTGCGATATCCCGACGGGAGCTTAGAACCGTCCATTGGCAGGGACACGTGGCAAGATATCTCGAAGAGTCGTGAATCAGAGAATCGGGGTTTCTAGAGACAAGAGACTCGTGCATGTTGGAATCACGATCCGTGATTTCCCGATAGGATCAGAGCCACCCAACAACAGGGACACGTGGCAGGAGATCCCGCAGAGTCGGGGATCGGGGAAATGAAACTCCTGTGCACATACAACGGGAATCGTGATATCCCGATACGCGATTTCCCGACGGGGTTAAGGATCGTAGTGGAGGACAGGTGTTGGAAGGTCAACCCTCGTAGGAGTCAATGCCAAGTGGCATCGGGGATCGAGAGTCAGGGATCCGTGAGGTGAGTGGATCACGACCTCATAAGTGCTGATTTCCTGACGAGGAAATTCCCGACAGGAACAACAAAGCGTTGGTCATTACCCATCGGGTTTCGGGGATTCAAGGAGACAAGAATTCGTGACCATGAGACTCATGATCACGTGAGTTCTGATTTCCTGATAGAACAAAGGGAGATCATAAGGAGAGTTCTGTGGGTGTAGGAAAGTCCCGATAAGGGATTTGAAGACCATTTCAGCTCTTCGGGCAGAAGGAAAAGAAGGTCCTGTGGGAGCAGACGTGCCCTGGGTGGCGCGTTTGCATCACAAATCCCTTGGCCTCCGATTGCATCCCTGGCCAAAAGTATGATTCGCTCGAATTTGCAAATGTTTTGTCATGACCGAAGTGTCCAGCCAATCCTCCGCTGTGTTTCTCCTTCAACAGATTCTCCCTCATGGAACAATTTGGAATACACAGCTGATTGCCTTTAAACAACAATCCTTCCTGGATCATGTATTCAACCCACTGGCTTCTATCTCTGAGAACTGGATTCTCAGTTGCTTCATATGCTTCCTTGAAGTCTGGATCATCTACATACATGTCTGTGAGATCATCAAAACCTAATGTTTTGACTTTGAATTCCTGCAACAACAAACACTTCTTGCTCAAAGCATCAACAACTTTGTTAGCAGTACCAGAAATATGTTTAATCACAATTGTAAAATTATGCATGTATTCAACCCACTTAACATGCCTCTGATTCAACTTCTCCTGTTGGGTCACAAACTGTAATGCATGGTTATCACTATACAAAACAAATTCTTTCGGAATCAAATAATTCCTCCACTTTTTCAATCCCTGAATGATGGCATAAAATTCCTTATGCCATAATAAAATTCACTTTCGCTTCATTCAACTTCTCGCTGAAATATTCAATTGGCCTGTCATCTTGACTCAAGACCGCTCCTATCGCAAATTCGCTTGCATCGCATTTCACTTGAAATGTTTTTCGGAAATCCAGCGACACCAAAACAGGTTGTTCTGTGATCTTCCTCTTCAACAAATTGAAACTCTTTTCAGCCTCTTCTGTCCAGTGAAAGGATTTATGTCTTTTCTTCACTGTATCCATCATCGCTGCACTGATTCCACTGAAATTCCTAATGAATTTTTGGTAGAAACTAGCCAACCTATGAAAACTTATCACCTCAAATATATTCTTCGGTGATGGCCAATTCTTGATTACCTCCACTTTATCTGGGTCCATCCTCAACTCATTCGTCGAAATAAAAAATCCCAAGTAAATGAGCTCTATCTTCATGAATGAGGACTTCTTCATGTTTATCAACAACTTCTCTTGCTGCAATTTCTGCATCATTGTATCCAAATGCTTCAGATTCTCCGCAGCTGTTTTACTGAAAACCAGTATGTCATCCAAATATACAATGACAAATTTCCCGATGAACTCCTTCAGGACTTCGTTCATCAACCTCATGAAGGTACTTGGTGCATTTGTTAAGCCAAACAACATAACAAGCCATTCATACAACTCTTCATTGGTTTTGAATGCTGTCTTCCACTCATCACCTTCTCTCATGTGAATTTGATGATAACCGGTTTTCAGATCGATCTTTGAAAAATACTTTGCTCCACTTAAGCAATCCATTAAATCATCCATCCTTGGCAATGGAAATATGTACCTGATCGTTATCTTATTGATCGCCCTCGAGTCGGTACACATCCTACATCCCCCGTCTTTCTTTGGACTGAGTATTGTTGGAACAACACACAGACTCAAGCTTTCCCTGACCAAACCTTTGTCCAACAACTCCTGGACTTGTCCTTTGACCTCTTCATTCTCTTGTGGCATCAATCTGTACGCGACTTTATTTGGTAAACTGGCTCCTGGTATGAGATCAATATGATGACTCACACTCCTGATTGGTGGCAACGAATGTGGTAATTCATCCACTACAATGTCAACGAACTCTTCCAACAGTTCCTGAACCTCCTCTGGTAAATCATCCACTCTTGTGCTAGTCAGAACAATCTTCGGTTTCCTGACCACAATGAAATGTGGATCCTCCTTCTTCTTAACCTCAATAAGGAGTTCCTTCCCACTCATGAGAAGTACAGTGTTACTTACTTCCGGTTTCACCTCCTTATCCTTGATTGGAAGCAACATGTGTGTCCTCCCATTCTTTTCTAAGGTATATGTATTCATCCTCCCATCATGAATCACATTCCTATCATATTGCCATGGTCTACCCAACAATAGATGACAAACATCCATAGGAATAACATCACACAAGATTTTATCATTATATCCACCTATTTTGAATTCAACTAAGCACTGTTTGGTGACATTTACCTGATGTCTTTTTTGTAGCCAAGAAACTTTATATGGGCTTGGATGATCAGTCGTCTCCAGCTCCAGCTTCTCTACCATCTCGGTTGAAATGAGATTGTCCATGGTACCGCTGTCCACAATGACCTTGCATGCCCAACCCTTGGTCTTGCAAGATGTTCTGAAAAGTCTGGTCCTTTGGACTGAACTTTGCACTTCTTTCTCTGGTGTCAAAAAGACTTTTTGCATTACCAACGATCTTCCTCCTTCAGCGTCTTCTGCTTCAACATCTCGCCTCTATGCCTCAACGACATGATTTTCTCCAGTTTCTTTCTTCTTCTTTGGACACTCGAATGACTTGTGCCCATTTTTCCCACACATGAAGCATGTTATTACTCCACCTCTTCCTCTTCCTCTACCTCTAGTATGAGGAAAAGTGTTGTTGTCAGCATAATCTCCTCTCTGCTCATTATGCTGTCCTCTCTGTTCAGCATATCCCTGCCCTCGCTGTGAGGTTCCACCTCTCTCTGTCCGAGTCTGAGGTTTCTTCCAGTCATCCCTGGGCTTTTGGATTCTTTCCTGGGAAACTGATTTGCCTCTGGGATGACTTCTGCCTCTGCCCCTCTGACTCTTCTTTCGGCTCAGCTTCTCTTCAACTTTCAGAGACATTTGATAAGCATCTTCCACCATTCGGATGGTCACCATACTCATTTCATCCTGAATCTCGTATCTCAGGCCATTCATATACCTTGCCACTTTTTCGTCATTTCTTTCGCGATGACCTGCCCTGATATTCAACCTGTAAAATTCCTTAGTATATTCCTTTACTGTCATCAGCTTCTACCTCAGGTTCTGCATCCTCCTAAAAAGAGAAATTTGATAGTCCCTGGGAATGAATTTTGCCTTCATCTTTGCAATCATCCTGTCCCAGCTCTTAATTTTCTGCTTTCCTTGGCAACGCCTATCCTCTTGTAGTTCATCCCACCATAAGGCTGCATGTCCTTTTAATATCATGACGACATGCCTGACTTTCTTGTCCTCTTCGATATCTTCATAGTCAAAGTAGGTGTCTAGAGCTCTAATCCAGTCTAGAAGCTCTTCTACATCCAGATTTCCCTCATAAACTAGAATGTCCATCTTCGCCTTTGCACCCATTCTTGCAACAACTTTAAGTAAGAACTCATTTGCTGTGACTTCTTCTTCTCCATGTCCAACATCATCTTCATTTTCGGACTCAATATCTCCTACATCAGCTGTGTGCCTTTGTCTTATCTCCATGTCCACAAGTCTGGCGTGTATGTTATGCATATCTCTTTCTACTTCTGGAATCTGCACCTGTCTACCCCTTCCTCTGGACATTTCCCTTTCCTCCTCTGGATCGGGTGATTGTCTATCTCTTCTCCTTGGCGGCATGGTGAATTTTCTTTTTCCTTGCTACAGAAAGCAAATAATCTTTTCTAAGCTCTGATACCACTTGACACAAGCGCGCTCTTCAAGCATGTCCACTCACAGGATCTTTCCTCCTTCCTCGGCCCGAAGAACTGAAAGGCTCTTCTATTTCCCTATCGGGAAATTCTCACCCACAACAACTCTCTCACGGGATCTCCCTTTCTTCTATCGGGAAATCGAACTTCACGATTTCACGAGTCTCGTGGTCACGCGTTTGTTTCTTGCAATTCTTCGAAACCCGATGTACATCAATGATGACCTTTTACTTTGCTATCGGGGTTCCTCCTATCGGGATTTCAACACTTGCGATGTCCAAAACAACTCGCTTTGCCAGCCCCCGATCTCCGATACACCGATACACGTCCCTGCTGCCTTAGCCTTCCGGGCTAAACGTTTAATCCGCGCGACCTCTCCTTATATGACCGCAGTCATATACCTTATCGAGATTTCAGGGTTTCTGATGTCGAGGTGTATGTGAGTCCTTGTTCCCCGGACCCCCGATTCCCGATGCGATGTCCCTGAAAGCCTTTTCACCGTAAACAAAATCAACGACCATGATCGTTTATTAGGATCAATGGCTCCAGGTCTCCCTTGGGGTTTCGCGACTTCTAATGCCGAAGTGATTTTCCTTCCGTTTTCCCCGATCTCACAAATACCGATTCCCCGACAATTGACTTTTCCTTTCGGGGAATTTCCCGACGGCTTCAATCTCACCCACGCGTCCCTTAGAGATGAACGACCCTGATATTCTCTCGGGCCTTTGCAACTTCAAATCCTTGATGCCTCGTTTTGACGAAATGATGTCAATTGGGTCCCACACGATGCTCTCCTCTTTTCGGAGAATCGAAATTCGCGATTCTGAGCTGTAAGAGTATCCTGTACTCAGGACCTCTGATACACCGAACTCCGACTTCGTCAGATCTTCGACACGCGTCCAAAATGATGGATGGTTCATATCGAGCCTCAAACTTTGTCCAAACGCAAAGTCTAACCACTTCACTTGTATGAACCCCGATGACCAAATCCCCGACGTCTTCTCAGGGGTTTCCCTCTGCTCACGAAGGTTTAAAACCTATGCAACTCCTGCCAAATCGAACGGTTGACGGGTAACTATGGGATGATCTGACGGTCCACAATCCCTTGAGCTTAAACTCCGGACGTAACCGTATCCTCCTCGCTTTTCTGGTTGTTCTAATGGCTGGCGGGATTCCACAAATCCTTTCCACGAGATCCTAACCATCCATTCTCTCCTCTTTGATGATTCCTACGGAGGACCAAGTGTTCCTCCTCAATAATTTGTCCTTCTGCCCGCAAACTTGTGACGCCTGTTAAAACACTTCACGACACGAACTCCTTGTGTGATCCTTCAACATATTTGAAGGTTTTATCCCTCCTTAGATTTTCACAACTTCGAGCCTCAAAGAGGGTCTTCGCACGCACTCCTTACACGACATATTTTCAAACACTTTAAGTGCTTGAATTCCTTCGACCCTGCGCACACCTGCAACAACAGTCCTTCAATGATCCGCTCAGATTCACAACTGAGACTTTCCTTAGCCTGCGCACTCCTTGCACAGCTCCTACAACCCAATTTCACTTCTGGTTGAACGAGAACAAGAGTTAAACTATCTGAGCCTTCTATCAACGCACTCCTTGCAGACGACTTCAACTGCACTCCTTGCAGGAATCCTTGCTCAGATAGAGAAACAATTGAAACTCATTTCTCCTACTTCCTTTCTCATATTTCAAACACTCAACAAGAAATCATTCATACATAGCATGTAAAACAAATGCATAACAGGAAGTAAATACTCATGAGCATAGCATTCAGCATACATACACAGAGAACAAATACAACACCATGGATTTGAATCAACCTCTTCTATTAATTCAAGCTCTGTACATGGGTGTTTTTCCACAGCTCTCTGCTTCTCTCTTATGCTCTTCTTGCTTCAATAATAATACAAATTCACAATGAGGGTGTCTATATCCCATTTCCCTCTTGCGCTCTCGAATAGTCTAATCTAGAATTAAATTTCTATCTACCTGCATTAACTACTTTAAATGCCGTCTATCTACTAAGGATGAGAGCGTATGGATCAAGGTCCCGATTACATTTACAAGTGTGGTTCATCTTAATGACTTCATTTAAGATGGCGCATCAATTTCAAGGTGTTTTCAAAACTTGTGCTGGCGCTTGTCCAGCTGTTCTTCACTCCCGCACTGGCTCACTTGTCGTGAGAGATGCTCCTGCATCACATGACGACTAATATATTTGTGATGTAT
Source organism: Picea abies (assembly GCA_900067695.1). NCBI lineage: Eukaryota > Viridiplantae > Streptophyta > Pinopsida > Pinales > Pinaceae > Picea > Picea abies. The sequence goes on from CBVK0100043738.1 coordinate 20,041, forward strand.
GTCATGTATAAGAAATGATTGGAGCTGTTGGGAAAGGGTAGCTGCCAATGGTAGATAACCTCTGATAAAGGATAAATGTAAGAAGGTTGTTGTTGGAAGTTTGTTGAAATGAATTTGGGAGCCCCATGGAGCACAACTGATGAGGTAAAAATCATAAAAAAGGGTGCTAGTAGCCAGAACAAGTATAAAAATATTCATGCAAGTGTAGCATAAGGTATGGAGGGATTTGGTAAAAATCTCCTCTGAAGTATTTTAATTTCTTATTGATATGCGAATAATTTTGAGTGGCTATTGTATTGCATTGCTACCCAAGCAGGGTAAGATTAAGGAAAGAAGAATTTGAATAATAGAGAGAGGGAGTCTATGCCAGTCAATGATGAGTTATAATCCTTGCAAGAAAAACATAGTTACCAACTTAACGAGAACTCTACAAAGTTCTCATTTTTTTGGAGGTCAAGTTTTTTACCCCGTTTTAAAAATGGTGCTACCAGTGGCACCCCCCTCCCCTTTTAGGTGATTTTTTGATATTTTAATTTTTTGATACATAAGGTTTCCACTTTTTTTTTAAATGATGCTTGTTTTTTAATTTATTTTCAAATTGTTCAATTTTTTTTTCTCAACTGTGTTTTTTCATTTCAGACTTTTCTATTTTTTTTATCCAATGGTGTTTTTAATCATATTTCCATGCTCCATCCAATGTTAAAAATGTTGCATACCATTTTTTTTTTTAAATTAGGTTTTTTCTTACAATTATGTGTCCTTAATTAAGTTATGGTTCCATGCTTTTTAAATATAATGGAAAATATAGTTTTTAATACATGTTTTTACCTTTACTTCAATACATAGAAAATAATTGTAGTTAAATAACACTATTTTTAAATATTTAGCAAAAAAAAATAATTCTTTTTTTTTGGATCAATTTAAAACTAAAAAAAATAATAAAACAAAAATAATTGAAATTAAAAAAAAAAAAAAACATTTTAAAAACAAATTTATATTTAAAAAAACTATTGAAAAAAAACCTAAAAAAACTAAAGAGAAAAAAAAACCCATAAAATTATCTATCTATCTATCTATCTATCTATCTATCTATCTATCTATCTATCTATCTATCTATCTATCTATCTATCTATCTATATATATATATATATATATATATTAAATTTCCCCGTCCCAGGGAAATTGAATGGACCCCACTTTGAAATTTTCACATAAGCTATGGAAGATAAATAGTCTATCCTCTGGTTGTGATTGGATGACAAATTAGTTTTCTAATCTATGAACTATTTGAGACATTGTTAGAGCTCCTACCTGATCCCCATTTTAATTGAAACCTCCTAAGATAGCATACATGCATGGAAATTTTCTCTAAAGGAAGGAATCTGCAGGCCTTGTGGGACAACCTTCTTCACGTGGGATCTTACAATCGGATATTGAGTACACTTTTCTACCATATGAAATTTTAGAAACCTTCATGTTGAAAACTATGTGGGGTTATTATTTCCATAAATGTTCCCATTATCTTAAGTACAAATTGTTCTTGAAATCTATTCCTCACGAGCCAATAGGATTTAACCACGTGAATATTGGACTGCAGGCCTTGCGGGAAGATGTTTGCATGTGGTATTATTGTTAAAAAAAAACCTTATACTCATTCTCCCACAACCCATGACTCGTGAACCAATCAAAATGGTGCTTGTGTGAGGTTTCAGTTCATGATAAAGTCCTTTCCTCATGAAATGTTTTCACTGCAAAAATGACTCACACAAACCTTTCAGGATAATCCTTGCATATAGGCTTAATGGGCATGTTGTGACATGTTTTGTGAATCCTCCACCCACAAACCTTTCCATTTTTTTTGAACTTCTTCCTATAAGACTTGCAAGAGAATATTTGTGTGCATGCCTAAACCTATTATGCATGTGTATATTTTACCTTTTGAATCTCTTCCCATGAAGCCTAAGTTCACAACATGGAATCGATTGTACTCTTCTATCCTGTGTAAAACTTGAATTAATGAACATTAATGGATTGACAAGAATCTAGGGAATTCCAAAGTTGGGATTTGATTGATTAAAACACCATAGCTATTACACACAATTTTGATTTAATATTCAAAGAAGCCAAATTGTTGGATTATTTTGAATTGGTTGCATTTGTGAACATTGTGGTGAATTGTATAACTCTATGTGAAAACCTCATTCCTCTTTGAATTATATAGGTGCACCAGGTACAAGATGTCTAGATCTCGAGGTCGTCCTTGAGGGGATACAATGAATAATTCCCAGACTGAGGTGATAAATACATAATATTTTCTCTTAATAGATACCATGCCCCATAAGGGACTTTATAAGTGCCTTTCATGGTAGTAAATATACAAAATATTTCACACTGAATATTTTCTAACAGAGGATAAAAACTTGAAGGTGTATGGAAATATAAGGAATAGTGGTCTATACGTCATAGATTCTTGACCAACAGTACTCCCATACAATGATGTGGTCTAATGGGTATACACACACATAAACCCACAAGAACAAGTGATCACAGATCATATAGGAAACCATATAGCCTCACTAGGGGAAAACAACATACTCAAAATGTATCGATTATCAACACTTGATCCCTTTATTAATAATCAATTTCTCAAAGTATTTTCCAAAGAGAACCCAATTTGGGCTATACTATTGTAAGAATGGTGGGATAAGGACAAAAAATTCCAAATAAAATACAATAGGATGTACAATGCACAATACCTCAAAGTGTCATATCGACTCCTCATGGTGATGATTTTCCGCCTATATGGAGAAGTATATAGTACACATTTAAAACTAGAATGGGTGCCTCTGGACCATACCGTAGCAGAAGAAGGGGTGATTTTTAACTGAGCACATATATTAACATGCAATATCTTCCACAATGCCCATGAATCTCACACAAACAAAAGGTCAGGTTTTTATATGTCAACTTATTTAATTGATGAAATTTTATCTTTCGTTTCCTTTCCTAAAATGAACTAGAATTGGAATATTGACCTCCCTCCCATACATATATATTGTTCTAAGCTATGGGAGTGCAATTATAAAAATTAATTATATGAATTTTGTGATGATTTTATGGCCCCATTGATCTAATTATTTTTGGCCAACCCTTCCAGATACTATCTTCTGAAGCTTTTGAAACCCTAAAGGACTTAGCTGATTGGTATATGGAGAAGCATTTCACATATATCAGGGTTTTCAGGTTCTCTTCTCCACCACATTTATTACATAATTGTGTTCCAAATATACTTCCATGAAGAGAAATGTTATACCAAACCATTAAAGTGAGTATTTCTAAATCCTTGTTGACAAGTAAGAAAATAATATGGCTTAGATTTCCTATCAAGGTACGGGGATTCAACATATTGAACATCCCACATGATAGAAAATAAGAAAAGGATTTGAAAGGATTAATTCTATGCACAGGAACAACCATAAACCATGACCCCAGAGGGATATTAGCAGAACATTTCAAAACCCCTAGTATGGTACCTACATTCAAACATGACCCAAATAAGGCAGACATTCTTTTTCAAGGGGTTAGGTATTATGAGGAAGCAATAGCTCACACTCCAAATGCTCAACAACTGCTAATACTTCAAGAATATCAATATCAAAAGAGAAATGTGTTCCAAGAACAAAGGCATAAATTGATACTTAGTGCAAAGGAACGAGAAGAGGCCAATAAAAAGACTCAAAAATAGAAGAACAAGGAAACAATTAAGAAAGTCATGGAGAAATTAAGAAATAAAGACTCATAGGAGGAAGAAAGGTTAAGGAATAAGGAAGAATAAGAAAGGCACAAGGATGAAGAGAAAAATAAAGTAGAGGGTGAAGCTAGCAAACTTAAGGAAAAAAAAAAGAGAAAATCAAAGGAAGAAGTAAAAACTAATGTTGACGAGGCAAGAAAAGGAAGAGAATTTTCTATAAAAGATGAAGAACATAAGAAGGAACAAGGAAAAGAGAGAAAAGAAACCGAAAAAAAAGAGGAAAAAGGAGGAACAGGAGGAGAGAAAACGAAGGAAGATGATGAGAAGAAAAATAAAGAGGAAGAGAGGAAAAATGAGGAAGATGAAGAAAGGAAAAATAAAGAAGAGGGATAAAATAAAAAGAAGGAAGAGGAAGAGAAGAGTAGTGTAACATCCCCAGACACCAACAGGCTAGTAAATGTCACTCCTGCAGCTCTACTACACTACTCTAATCTGTGACAGCTCCAGCCTTAAACTATTGGGTTATGCCACACAAAGATACTTGCGGAAAAACATACACATCCATATAAACATAGAATGAATATTCTACATATATATAACATAATTATGCGAAAATAATAGTAATCCCAAACATGTAGCATATACAACATAAACAGGCAATACTCATCAATTACACCATATTTACCATTACACAACATGTAAATGAACATAAAAGCGATACTTATATTTTATTAGAAGACCACCAACTGCATGCATAACTTCCACAATCCTCCTAGCCATAGACCACACTGCTCATCACGCTCAGTAGTGGGTCACCCTCGAGCTGGGACTAAGCTCCAACCAGGGAAAGGGACTCCTAGACTAGGCTGAGGTTACATGAAACTGCAGAGTGTAATTGGAAGGATTCTCTCCAGAAGCCTTCTTATGCCCACTACTCATGGACTCTCATTCCCCACATGCATATTCCACCCAGGAGTATACACCAACACTGTCACATAGTCCATCGGTTGCTTCACCTTTCTCTGGGGGTCTCAGAAACATGTTGGATCAGGAATTATCGGAGCTTCATAGATGGTGTTGGACTCTCTCTAGGAGAAAACCAATTCCCAGCAAAATCTCTCACCTAGAGAGAGATGCTCATAGGCTTGACAACCTACCTCTTCTACCATGGGCCTGACAACCTGCTTCTTCTACCAGTTTCAACTCAAATCCCACAAGGTGAGGATAACAACAAAAATAATATCAATCTGGTTAACTCACAAGTGTTAGAAGCAATAAGAATTTGGGTATGGACATCCAAAAACAACAATAGTCCATACTAAGACACAACACGGTTCATACATTTATAGGGTACTCAGACTCCATAGGAGACATAGCTCAGTCCATGAGTTTTCCACTGGTTTCAAGGTGCATGACAAGGAATCAACATAGAGGTTGATCATGGAGGTTTAGGGTTCAAACTCTGGATGGAAGAAAGGACAACAAACAATCTTCCAGTGAGGGTTTCCTCCACCATGAGAAGGTATGTAGAGGCAGACGCACAGACAAAAACGGTTCAGACACTCCTGATCTCAGTGAACTCAGGCAGAGGATGACATAATGAGAAAGAGAACTCCCCAACATGGCTGACTTCTTCATCTTTAACTGCATGCACCTAGGTCGACACCTGTCTTGCTAGAGCTACATGCACTCCATTTAGCATATGTTCCCTTTATAGTAACTTAGGACAACACTCAACATGTCCACCTTAGCCTTCAAGAAATAATAATAAATTATTATCCCCTTTAGAGGAAATCCCCCTAGCTTAGCCCCTAGGCCCACACACTTAGCCTCCTCCCTTACCCAACCTTGTGGAATCTTATTTTCCCATAACTCTTTCTTCGTGGTCGGTCTGCACACAACGATGTTTATATTTTATTAATGATATGCATAATTACATATACAAAATCAGGCTCCTGGCCTTTAACACCTAGGCTCTCTGAACTAATCACCAAATAAGCCTCCTAGCTTATTATAACTTGACTCACCAACCTACAAAACATGTTTACAATACATAATATAACTGGGATCATCCTTGGGAATATTTCAATCCCCTCCCCTTATTTTTGCATTGTCCTCAAGGCAACTTTTTCACAACATCAACAAGATTTCCAAAATCTTCAAAAAGATGTAGATATTCTTCCCGCATAGCATCCTCATGCTCCCATGTCACGTCTTGATGACTGTACCAGGTCCACTATGTTGACGATTAAAAACACCAACGTAGTTTTTCCCGCAAAGTGTTGCTAAAATGTATTGTTATAAAACTAAATAATACTAGTAGGTGGGACCCCCTTGAACTATTGAAGATCAGATCTGCTCATTTTTTATGTTGTGATGATGTGCGACATGGTTTACATGGTTGGTGAGATATTGTTGTTGTTGGTATGAGTTGAGATTTTGAAATGTTGGTTCTTCATGTTACTACATCCTATGCTATTCATTAATGTCATTTGTTCTTATCACACCTGCACAACAAACACGTTAGTGAAATTACATGAAAGACAGTTTTCGAGAAAGGAAAAAATACTATTAGTGCAAAGAAAAGGAATCCAATGCTGCGTTTTTACTATACTACATGCGAACAATGGGAAAGAAATAACAAACAATTGCAAAAGGGAAGAATTTGAAGTTATCCTATTCACTATACTACATGCATGAAAGACTTAACAATTATCCTAACTAACAAGTAAATGGTTGTGCAATGATAAATTGGATTATGTGGTCGATATATATATATATATGTGTGTGTGTGTGTGTGTGTGTGTGTGTGTGTGTGTGTGTGTGTGGTGTATTTGGATAGATTGAATATTGGTGGCACATTTCACCAAGTAATGGACGTTGATGGTTATGCAATTTTGTTTGATTTATATGATGTGAGATGGGATATGGTGATCACGCTATTGGCTTTTAATGTGGTGATGGTTTTGATACATGTTTGATTAATCATGTTAATGGAGAATTTGTTGGCATGTACTGTTGAGTTAATGAAATATGGGTGGAGGCAACGTGCATTTACTGCACGTCACCTTTACGCTTCCTATTGGCCACCACCCTAGTCAGGCTATTGTTCAATCTTGCTGCTATGGTTATGCTCCGAAATTTTAGCAGGGAGGAATTGTTTGACCAACTCTTCTTTTAAGGAATTCAATTATAGGTCTGTATTTTTTTGGCCATTCGTGATTTTTATCTGGTTATGAAATGATTACTAGCTCAGGTGTATGGGTTTGTGTTTTCCTAAGTGTTGCATCTGTGTGAAATTTGGGTTCTGGAAATGAAGAGTGAATGGTTCTTCCTGTAACAACTTTGAGTTCATCAAGGTTAGTGGTCTTCCTAGGAGATAGTTCTTTGTTATCACTATTGTTTGGTTGAAGGGTTTTTGTTTAGTATTGGGTGGATAACTATATTCACGCACTGTCACTAATCTAGTCTCTGGCTTTCATAGGTTTAATGGTTAGAGGTTTACGGTGTCAGTATGTTTTGTTCACTTCAACATTGGTTGATTGCACCACCAGGGGTCACGAAATAAGATTCTTGTTCTTCCTCAGCCCTATCTTCACCTCTGTGATGTAATTGTTGACCGAAGAGCATGAGGGTTATCTCTCGTGTGTGTTAAATAACCTATGCTAGGCCAAAATAGAGCCCTAGTTTTCAGTTATGGCCCTTGTCATAGATTTGTGCCTGACCACGAACGAGTCGTGGTTCATCTTGTATACACTATGGCCTTGGAGCTTTTTCCATTACAAAGAGTGGATCTGCTCTCCCCATGTTGACTATGAAACAAAATGGGCCCTCCACTTTGAAAATTGTTTAAGAAGACCAGCTTGGCCTCTCATTTACGACTTGGTTTTTGATTGGATGGTTGTATAATTGTCGATGATTTTGAGAACATGCTTGCCCATTTGGTTGTATGACAGTTGTGTTGGTTGGCATATAGTCACTGGCTTAGTTATAATAGTTGTAAACCATACATTACTAGTTACACTTTAAAATCACACAGTTACTCTCTTTATGTTGATAGATCAATGTTGTTAATGGAAAGGGCCTCTGCTCTGATTCGATTGGATGCGTGGGTATGCATCATTGCTACAACTTGTTAAGTTGTTGATTTCTTAAGAAAATGACGCATTGTTTGGTAGATACACAGTCGATGTTTTTTTCACTAATGATTATTTGAATGTTTAGCTAGAATTGGTGAAAATGCTTGACGTTTCTCATGTCGCATTGTGTGTTTGCAAAATAGATAATGGTCATGGTAACTGTGGGTTTCTCTTGGGGCTGAACGATTATTGAATTGGATGACTTTGGGAACTATATCATTATGATTGTTTGATTGTTTAAGCTTGAAATTGCACAGCATAATTGATCACAGTTGGTCTAAATCGAAGTAATATTGTGTTGGGTTAATGACCCAACAACGAATTGAGCTATTGTCGTGATTGTGTGTTGGTTTGGTAAAATGGAAACATTGCATCGTGTTCTTTGGGTGGCTCTGCACTATGTATAGTATCGATAGCTTGGGTTTCACAGAGTTTTAATCATGTTTATCGATAATTTGTTATGAAGGGCATCTTTTCGAGGCTTTGTCATGTCAGTTAGATAGCCCAGCTCTTTAAGCCACACTAAATTGTTTTTTTTTACAGTGGCAGTATTACATTGCCTGGGCAAGTTACCCTGTGCATAGCTTGTGTCTAAACGGTGGCTATTGGTTGTATATTTGAATATAAATACGAGTTGTAGTTTGATATTGGTTCTTTGGTTTATTCCTATATATATGTTAACGAATATCATTTCTTTTTTATGGGCTCTATTGCAATAATAGTGACTTCATTATTATTTTGAAAATGTGACTTTTGAGTATAGTTGTGGATTGAAGAAACACATGGGCAATGGTTGTTTTCGATGGTTAACAGAGTGGGATGGCTACTGTTTGGAAATTGTTATAAGATGCAAATAAGGGAACAAAATCCTTTTACAGATTGTATAGGATGCCTTTGTGATGGCACTATGATGGACATTTGATTATGAACAATGAACTTGTTAAATACACATAAATTATTATTTAGTCAAGTGATTGATGGTTGATGTATCTCATTTCACAGAATGTTTTATGGATCACTTAATTAATTCCATGAACATTAATCATCCTTCTTACCTTCCATTATTTCACTTTCCGCTAATTAAAAACTCCGTCACTTTCCATGTTCCTTTTTCACTCCCTGTTCCGAGATTGATTACAGTTAAGATAATTTTTATGTTAAAATGGATGAAAGTGGTAGTGTCTTGTGTGGATTGCAGTGAGGTTTTATTGGTTTGATTTACAGTTGATTTTTGTTGTCATTTTGCAATGACCATGCTTCTCCCCATTCATTATATCATATTCTCTCTCAATACAAACCCCTCACATATCCCAGAACCCTGTTCCACCCCCCTACTCGTTGATTAACAGTAAAACAATTTGTATGGATTGGATTGCATAAGTCTGATACATTCTGAGCCAAATCTATTTCATATTTTTAAGATTTGTGATGCATGGGTATTTAAAAGACTATTTGTTAATCAGTCACACATGCAGTGTTGGTTGTGGAGCATGATTATGTTATTGATTCAGAGGTCCTTGCTTTCAGTTGTGTTTATACCCCATGAAGACTTTACACCCTATAAGTATGTACACTCTTCCACGCAGGGGAGTGTAGAGGGGGGTACCCCCTCTGCGGGGTCCAGGGGGTTTGGGGGTGAAGCTCCCAAAGGAAAATTTGCCTTGTAAATGTATATTGTAATTTCATTGTAAATCTGGACCGTTCATTATCTTGTAAATGTATATTGTAATTTCATTGTAAATCTGGACCGTTCATTATAAGGTCACAGATATAACAATAGAAATTATGTTAGGGTTTTTCTCCCTAGAAGGAAACCCTCTGTTATGAGGGAAATGTATTGTGGCTATGCATTATGGCAAGTATTGTATTCTGACTAGAGAGGAGATTGTGATAGAAAGAAGAGGAAGTTACAACGGGTTTTGTTGTAGGTTGTATCCATTCATTTTCTGGATAATAATAAAGGAAGGACCTGACAATTTCTCTGGTGGACGTAGCCCACACTGGGTGAACCACGTAAATCTGTGTCTTTCTTGTATTGTGTATCTTCTGTGTTTTGTTTCCACATTTGTTTTATTTTATTGCTCTGCGGTACTATTTTTATAACAACTGGTATCAGAGCAAAAGGTAACTCATAGGAAAATAGGGTTCCTGGTTCGAGTGGGAGAAATGTCGAAAGATGGAAAGTTTAGGGTCGAGAAATTTAACGGCCAAAACTACCAGCTATGGAAGATGCAGATGGAAGATTATTTATATCAGAAGGCTCTATTCCTACCATTGGGTGGAGTAGAAAAGAAGTCGATGGCCATGAAGGACGAAGAATGGGAGATTCTTGACATAAAGGCTCTAGGAACGATACGACTGAGCTTGGCAGCGTCAGTGGCTTTCAATATTTTGAAAGAAAAGACAACGAAGGATCTGATGGACGCATTGGCTAAACTGTATGAAAAACCCTTGACGTCTAATAAGTAATTTCTAATGAAGAGATTATTTAATATGAATATGTCAGAAGGTGGGTCTGTTGCAGATCATTTAAATGAATTTAATATGGTTACTAATCAACTAAGTTATATAAAATTGGACTTTGATGATGAGGTTAGGGTTCTTCTAATCTTGTGCTCATTGCCAGAAAGCTAGAATGGCTTGGTCATGGCTGTAAGTAACTATGTCTCTGGTTCAAATACTTTAAAATTTGATGATGTTTTTGGTGTTATCCTTAGTGAGGAAATGCAACAGAAAAGCACAAGTAAGACCTCAGGTAATGCGTTGAACATGGAGAACAGGGGAAGACAAAAGGATAGAGGAAAGGGATCAGGGAACGACGATAATTCTAGGAAGGGAAGATCCAAATCCAGACTTGGAAAGATAGAGTTCTAGAATTGTGGGAAGAAAGGACATCTGAAGAAAGATTGCAGAGCTCCAAAGAAACAAAGAGATGGACAACAAGAGAGAAATCAGGAAGCAAATGTAACAACTGATGTGTTACAAGATGCTTTGATTCTTTCTGTAGATAATATTTCTGAGTCTTGGGTAGTATATTCGAGGGCTTCATTTCATGCCACACCCCATAGGAAACATTTTCTATATTATGTTCAAGGTGATTTTGGACAGGTTCATCTAGGTGATGATGCACCATGCAAAATTGTTGGAATGGGAAAGGTAAAAATAAAGCAATGCAATGGAAACCAATGATTGTTGAAATAGGTAAGACATGTTCCAGATTTAAGGAAAAATCTAATTTCAACAGGGTAGTTGGAAAGTGAAGTTTGTGTATCCATATTTACAGATAAGACGTGGAAGGTCATCAAAGGATCATTGGTGATAGAAAAATGAGAGAAGGTAGGTACATTGTATTTATGTACTGGTAATACTGACTCTTCTATCTTTTTAGCTTCTACAAGAGTTTATATAGCACTGTGGCATCATAGGTTGGGACACATGAGTGAGAAGGGTATGCAGATACTTCACAAAAGAAATTTGTTTCCAGATCTTAAACAAATTGATTTGGACTTCTATGAGCATTGTGTTTATGGAAAACAAAAGAGAGTCAGATTTCTCAGAGTTAGAAAAGAAAAGAAGAATGAAAGGTTAGAGCTTGTGCATACAGATGTATGGGGACCATCTCAGGTATCATCTCTTTGTGGCTCTCATTATTATGTTACTTTTATTGATGATGCAACTAGAAAAACTNNNNTTACTTTTATTGATGATGCAACTAGAAAAACTTGGGTTTATTGCATTCGAAAAAAATATGATGTTTTTGATACTTTTAAGAAATGGAAAGATTTAGTTGAGAATGAAACAGGAAAAAGTTTGAAGTGTCTCAGATCAGATAATGGAGGTGAATATTGCAGCAAGGAGTTTGATTATTACTGTTCATACCATGGGATTTGTAGAGAGAAGGCAATTCCAAGAACACCACAAGAA
>CBVK0100043739.1:0-31846 GCA_900067695.1 Picea abies
TGATGTTTGGTTCTTAACAGAGAAGCAAACAGGAAATTCCATCAAAATCCTCCACTCGGATCAAGGGGGAGAGTGCAGACTAGGGAACTTCATTAAGTATTGCAAAGATCATGGAATAGTACAACAATTTACAATACCCTACACTCCATAACAGAATGGAGTTACAGAAAGGAAAAACAGAACTCTGGTGGAGTGTGCACCAAGTATGATCAAAGGTCAAAATCTCTCAAATGATTTTTGGGTTGAGGCCATTAGCACTATTGTTTATTTAAATAATAGAAGCCCAACAATGTTTCTTGATCATAAAACCCATTTTGAAGCCTTGTATGATTCTAAACCAATAGTTAATAATTTGAGGATATTTGGGTGTAAAGATTTTGCACATATTCCAAAGGAGAAAAGGAAGAAGCTTGATGTTAAAGCTATCAAATGTATTTTTATAGAGTATTGTTCAGAATTTAAAGCATATAATTTTTCTGATCCATCTACTCACAAAGTGTTTGCAAGTAGAGATGTAATTTTCCATGAGCAGGCAGAAGGAAATAATGAAGACATCAATCATGAAGGATGTCATGTACTTATTGAATATGAAGAGGTTAAAGAAGAGAAGTACCAACAAGAAAAGATACCCGGTGACATGGATACATCTAGCAATGAAGAAGAATCTTCACAAAATGGAGAAGAAGTCACCAGCCAATTGAGAAGATCTTCACGACAGGTTCGTCCACCTGAAAAATATAAATATTATGCCTTGATGAGTAGTATTTCAAATTTCATATAACCCATGATTTTTGATGAAGCTAATGAAAATGAAGAGTGAAGAAAAGAAATGGAGGAACAATATGACTCGATAATGAAAAAAAAAAACTTGGGAATTCACTCAATTGCCTAAAGATAAAAATACCATAGGATGTAAATGGGTATACAAACCTAAATTCAAAGCAGATGGTAGTATAGATAAATATAAATCTATATTGGTGGAAAAAGGGTATTCACAGAAGGAGGGCATTGATTATGCATAAACATTTGCACCAGTAGCTAAATTAAATACTACAATATTGTTAATTGCATTAGCTACAAAGTACCATTGGAAGCTTCACCAATTAGATGAAAAATCTCTTTTTCTAAATGATGAGTTAAAGGAGGAGGTTTACCTTACTCAACCAGAGGGGTTCGTGAAAAGTGGTCAGGAACATTTAGTGTGTAAATTAAAGAAAGCATTGTATGGATTGAAACAGACGCCTAGGTCATGGTATGAGAAGATAGATTCCTTCTTTCTTCAGCAGGGTTTTATGAGGAGCAAAAGTGATCCAAATCTGTATGCCAAGTTTGATGAAAAGGGGTATGTTGTATTAATTTCCTTATATGTTGATGAATTAACTATTACAGGAAATTCAGAAAAATTGATTAGTGGAATTAAGAAGAAAAAGTCACATGTATTTGAAATGAAAGATCTTGTTGAGTTACATTACTGCCTAGGTCTTGAAGTTTGGAGAAATGTTGGTCAAACCTTTGTGTCTCAAGGTAAATATGTCAAAGAAGTACTTAATAATTTTAAAATGGATGAGTGTAAAGTTTCTTATGTTCCAATGTAGTAGAACATGAAACTTTATTGTGATGATGGTTTGAAGGAGGTAAATGGTACAATGTATAGACAAATGGTGGGAAGCTTGAACTATCTCACTACAACTAGACCTGACATAGCATATTTTGTTAGTGTGTTATGTCATTTTATGGAAAAACCTCTAGAAAACCATTGGAATATAATGAAAGGGCTACTCGGGTATCTCAAAGGCACAATTGATTATGGTATTAAATATACTAATTCATTCTATGTTGATTTGATGGGTTACTTAGATTCAGAGTGGGCTGGAAATCCATATGATCAGAGATCTACTATAGGTTATTCCATTGGCATTGGATCTGGGATTGTTTCATGGAGCAATAAGAAGCAACCTACCGTATCTTTGTCATCCATTGAGGGAGAATATAAATCATTTTGTGCAGCAACTTGTGAAGTTGTTCGGTTCAGAAGACTACTTCAAGATGTTGGAGAAGAACAAAGGAAAAGTACAATAATCAAATGTGATAACTAGAGCTCAATCAAGTTGGAAAATAATCCATTTTACTATTCAAGGACAAAGCATGTTGATAATCAATTTCATTTTGTTCGAGAAAAGATGTAGTCTAATGACATTTCTTTAATGTATTGTAATACTAGTGAAAATTTTGTTGATATTTTCAGTAAACCTCTTTGGAAGATAAAATTTGAACTGTTTAGGGAGATTTTAGGTGTGGATGTCAATCCTTTCTCCATTAAAGTGGAGGCTTATAAATAATGGAGATTAGTTAATAATGGAGACTCCTCTAAACCGAATAATGGTTCCAACCGTCTAAATTGAATGCCATCCTATATAATGTACTCCTCATTGATTAAATGAATGTAGTGCATGGCTTTTCTTTGATGGCTTCTAGGTGCTTCCTCGCTTGAGAGAAGCCAATTTCTTTCTCTCCTTCTATTTTCAAGTCCTTTCTCACTCTGCATCTCTAGAAAACACTATTTTCTCTTGAGAACATCCACATGGCAATATCTTGTCAATGTATATATATATATATATATATGATAAATTTCTCTTCAATATATTATGTGGCACACTATTTCTTTGCAAGAGTGGCATCCATGGATAATAAATCTTTGACATGAAATTTACATTAGTTGAAAATATCTTATTATTCATGTTAAAATTGAAGCAACTATTGATGGTCATAATAATGACTACAAACAAATGCCTATTCTCATTAATTGAACGGTTTTTCAGAGAAACTTAAGTTTCACTATAGCCTTCATGGAAATTAGAATTAATAGGAAAATTGTTTGTGTTGATTTCTCAAGTGGTTCAGGAAACCCACACCATGATTTCTCTTTTAAATATCATTTTGATTTAATATCTTATCTTATGGGATCGTAAGAGAGGTCTCTAGTATTAAACCCTTTGGTGCTCATGTTATCCCTTAAGAATGTTCGCGAGCCTGAAGAAGAGGTGAACCAAGGAGGTGTGGCCCTGCAAATTGTGAGGGGGCGAATGAGGATGAGAGCACCCAAGCTCGTATTTAGGAGCATAAGAGCCATTCTGGAGAAGATGTGACTGAGGAAGCGTCATGCATGGCACCATGAAGAATCCCATGCCATAGAGTTTCCAATTCATGTGGCATGAGGGTTTCAAATGAAGAGTGGAGGGTGGCGAAAAAAGTTTTAAACCCATGAGGTGACTCGAGTGGGGTGACAGATTTGATCGGATGCCAAGTGGCTATTGTCCTAGCTAGGTGGTCTCCTCATGGTGTGATCATGGCATTGGCTCGGAAGCACCCCATCTGGGGGTCGATATTTGGTGTGGGATATGTTCCTATAGGCGATGACTATGGGATGAGAGGGATTGGTGGAAGGGGAGCATGAGAAGACTCCTTCCTCCAACTTGACACTAAAATTTTCCAATAGGTCAGCAACTTGATTTGTCATTTTTATTACATGGGAGGGAAGGATTACCCATTGAGGTTGGAGGGTTGATTTGATTCCGAGAAGCCCATTCATGAGTCTCCAGCTTGGAGATATTTTCTCTGGGTCTTCCCCATTGAGAATATGTCAGAGGAGATTTATAACAACTTGTGAGTCTCCTTTTGCGATGATGGGGAAAATCTCTTTCTTTATGGCCTCTTGTAGACCACAAAATAGGCCCCATATTTCCGCAATGTTGTTAGTGTTTTGCCAAATATTGCTTTCCATAATATGGAGGATTTCCCCTTTACTGTTTCGGATGACTGCTCCATAGCTTGCAAGTCATGGATTCCCTTTGGAGGCCCCATCAAAATTTAGTTTGTAGCATCCTGTAGGTGGAGCTTCCCATTGAGTGGGGATAAGATTACGACTAACAACAACAACAGGCCTGTCGAGGGTGGGGTGGAGATTGAGTAGCCAAGTGCTGAGGATGTGACTCTCATTTTGTGGGACATTTAGATCCTATTTTGTCCAGAGATGCAAAGAGATTGTTTCATTGATGTTGGTGTGGATTGTGTTCCACACTTCTTGCCAGGTCCTGGTAACCGATTTAAAGATTCGTCTATTCCTCTCTTTCTCAGAGGATGAAACTCAAAACCATCTCCTAAACCTGTGCATGAACTATAGGTGCACAGGTTTAGGAGATGGTTTTGAGTTTCTTCCTCTGAGCCGCATAACTGACACCAAGAAGGACCAATGAAACCCCTTTTCCTTAAGTTCCCAGGTGAGAATTTTTTTGTGCGCCACTAGCTAGAGGAAGGTCTTGATTTTCGGCCAGGATTTTGTGTCCCAAATCTTGCCCCAAACATCTTCTCAAGGTAAGGTTTTGTGACTTTCTTTTAGGTGGTAAGCTTCTTGAATGTTAAAGGTACCTGTGGTGCAGTGTCCCGGTCTGAGGATGTCCTCCCCTTGTTGACTTAAAATTTTCCTTGAATCAAGATGCTCCTGCAGAGGATGGAGATTTAGCTCTAGGGGTATATTTAGGTTCTCGTGGGAATTTTTCTAGGTGTGCCATATTTCTCCTGGTACATTTAGGTTCCAGAAATCTGCCACTTTGTGGAGTCCTATTGCAGTTGTGAAGGGGATGAAGTCTCTGAGATTTGGATCAGTATTCAGGGCTAGGAGTTGTTGCTAAGATTCACTCCAAAAGAGAGCCAAAGACCCACTTTGTAGTTCCCAGAAAGAGAGGTCTGTGATGAGTCCCCGTTTATTCCTGACCATGTTCCAGATGAGTGACCCTGGGCTTTGACCATTCCACCTGATGATCTCTCTTTCTGGGATTGTGGGAGTGTATTTTTTCCTCCAAAGACATGCCCAAAGGTATTGGGGTCTCTTTAACCATCTCCATCAAATTTTAGCACTGAGGACCTTGTTGAGAATGGTTGGGTCTCTGAGGCCAATCCCCCCTGCTTTCTTTGGATTACAGACTTTTCCTCAGCTTACCAGGCTTATTTTGTGCCCTTCTTTGTTTCCCTGCCAGAGAAATTTTCATTGAATAGTTCTTAGGGTGTTGAGGATAAAATTTGGGGCCGCCAAGGTAGAGAAAGTGTAGACAGGGAGGGCTTGAAGGAATGACTCGAGGAGGATGAGGCGACTAGGTAGATTGAGGGAACAGAAGGTCCAAAGGGAAAGTCTCTTTCGAAAGCTGGATAGAAAGGAGTCCTAGAATGCATTTCTTACTGGGTTATCAATGAGGGGGATGCCCAGGTAGAAGGAAGGGAGGACACTACGAGTAAAACCTAGGATTTGAGTGAGGTGGTTTTGGATCTCAATAGGCATGTTGAAGAAGAAGACTTGGGATTTGGTCAAACTCACCTCCATGCTCGAAGCCTCGCATAAAAGTTCAATGATAGCTATGAAGCATAGGGATGAAAAGGAAGGGCAAGAGTGGGTCCCCTTGTCTTATTCCTCTTGAGGGGGAAAAAGATTTTGAGGGAATGTCATTGATGAGGATGGAAAACATGGCTGAAGAGGTAAGGTTGACAATCCAAGAGACCCAAATGGGATCAAAGCCAAAGGCAAGGAGAGTTGATCTTAAATAGCTCCAGCTTAACTTATCAAATACTTTAGAGAGATCCAGTTTTAGGAGCATACCTTGATTTTTGGTTGAGTGTAGCGAGTGGATTACTTCATGAGCTAGGATTAAGCTCTTGGGGATTTGTCTTCTCTCCACATAACCGGATTGTTCTAGGGAAATTAAGAATAGTATAATAGGTTTAAGGTGGGTTGCAATGATCTTCATTAGGAGTTTGTAGATGACATTGCAAAGGGAAATGGGTCGGAAGTGCAAGGGAGAAGTAGTGTTGTTTTGTTTAGGTATGAGGGTGAGAAAGGTCGCATTGAGGGCCTGGAGGACCTTACTGGATCTTCCGGAGTCCTTGATGATTTCCCAAACATCTTTGCGGATGATGCCCCAACAGTAGTGGAAGAAATTGGAAGTGAACCCATCTAGCCTAGGGGATTTTCCCAATGGGGTGTCCTTAAGAGATTGATCAACCTCCTCCTGAGTGATCGGTATCATGAGTGCCTCATTTTTCTCTTTAGTGACCTCGTTGAGGATTTTCTTGAGGATAGAGTTGATAGCCTGCAAGTGATCTGTTGGGGGTTCCATTAGAAGATTTTTGTAGTAGGAGAGCATTTCCTTTTCTATATCAACATGTTGTTGAATCTTTGTTCATTGCTCTGAGACTAGGTGAGTGATGTGATTTGTTTGGCATCATTGAACCATGGATCTGTGGAAAATTTTGGTGTTTTTCTCCCCCTCTTTTAGCCATTGGATGCGAGATTTTTGTCTCCATTGTATCTCTTCCTACACCCTTCTTTTTGCAAGATGGTTGTTTAGAAGATTCTCTTGCTTCTTTATGTCGTCTGTAAGGCCTCGTAATCTGATCTATTGTTGGAGTATTTGCATTTGTTGATTAAGGTTTTCCTGTTCTTGAAAGATGTCGTCAAAGGTGGACTTATTCGAGGATTTTAGATGTTGTTTGAGGTTTTTTAGCCTTTGTTGGAATCGGTACATTGGGGTCCCTGTTTGGATGATCGCTTCTTCCCACCATTTTTTGATGTTTGCTTGGAAATCTAGGTGTGTCAACCAAAATTTTTCAAAGCGGAAAGCTTTTCTGCCTGCGGTGCCACTGATGTTGATAGTCAGTAGTATTTGCCAATGATTTGACCCTAGGGTGTCGATGACCGTGGCATTCCAAGCAAGGTCGTCCATCATTATGGCTTCTAAGAGGAGGAAACGGTCTAGTCTAGTGGAGATGTGTTGAGCTCCCGAGCATCTGTTGGACTATGTGAAAGGCCCATTGTCTGTTCCTACGTCAATGAGTTTTAGAAGGAGAATGGTGTGATTGAAAAGAACACTGCCGTTTCCCAAAGTGTGTGTGCCCCCATTTTTTTCCTCTACACCTGTGATCATATTGAAATCTCTCCAAAGGATCCATCTTTAGGAGATGATGTGGTTGGATATCCAGTCCAAGTGTTGGAGGAAGGCTTCCTTGTCTCCTTGTCTAGGGGGTCCATAGATGNNTGTTTGTTCGAGCCAATAAGGTGAAAGGAGGCTGTGATGGTCCATTTAGAGCTGAAAAAATTGTCAAGTAGAACTGTGGTTGGATTCCAGAGCATCGCTAGGCCTCCAGCTGCCCCCCTGGCATACACTTCCACATGTTGGGCTTACTTCTAGCATTTTTGAAGAGTAGAATGCACTTCCTCTCCTACACATTTTGTTTCCTGCATAAGAAGTATATCTGGTTGTTTCTTATTGATTCTTCTTTGAGCAAACCTTGTTTTATTTTTGTGTTGAGGCCCCGTATATTCAAAGATAGCATCTTCATGAGGATGATGGGGTTTGGAGGGGACAAAATTTTTTTGAGATCAAGTGAATTTGACCTAAGTTGACGAGAAAGTTACCAACATCTTGAATAAGTTGGTGTTTTGGTTTTCTACCCCTCTTTTCCTCATCTTTTGTGGGCCTTGCATTATTCCTTTGAGGTTTCTTTTTGTATTTCCATATTTGTATTGGCTCAGGATGATCCTCCTGCCAAAGAGTTGAGAAAGACTATGTGTACTTTACACAATTGATCAATTGGTATGGTATATAGTTGCTGCTTGTGGTAGGCTTGCTCCAGATGCACCATATATATACCTGCTAGCTCCTAATCCTCCAGGTTTGTGTATGGATCTCCCATTTATGGGCTAAGATTCGCAGGAAGGGAGGTCTGCATGATAGGTGGTTGCGAGGAAGATGGGGCAGAGGGGTCAGGAATGGTAGAGTTTTGGTCGGTCGCAGGAGTTGTCAGAAGGTTGGTTGAAGAGGAGGGGGTATTCGAGGGGGTTTGAAGGGCTTCAAAGGAGTTCTTGGTTTGATGTCTATGCCAACCCATGACCTGGGTGAAACCATTCTTGTATTTGTCAAGATATTTCAGAGAAGGTTTGGTAGGGTTGTTTAAAGGGAATTCGTGGAAGAGATTCCCATGCTCGTGGAATTTGCGATAGAGAAAGTGGATGTGCTCATAATCTAGGGTTTGGGACCATTCATCATCTTGATAATCCAGGATGAAGGCATTGGGGAGGGGTTTTGAAATATTCAAATAGACACAAATGCGAGCATAAGCAGTGTACCTTCATTGTCTTGTTGCCTTTGAGGCTTTGACGTAGATGCCAATGGTGTTACCAATTCATGTGAGGATCTGTTCCAGCCAAAATTCCTGTGGTAGAGAATATAGCCTCAACCAAATTGAAGCGTGGGTGAAGTCTTCCTTTTTGTTGGGTATGTGTTATATTCTTTGCACGAGTAGTAGTGTCTGAGCGGCTGCGTCGGGCGCACAGGGGGGTAAGAGGGGGGGTGCAGGGGGGCGGAGCCCCCCGTGTGAGGGTTCGAGGGCAGCGCCCCCGAAAATTTTTTTTTGGGCTGACATATTTTCGGGACGACATATTTCCGGGACCACATGATATTAGGTGGTTTTTGGCACATGGTTTTTGCCGATGGTTTTCTATTTCTGGTTAAGGAATTAGGGTTTTGGACTAATCTAGGTCATTGGGTTAGGGTTTTGGATGTCGCTGGCTCCTATATGTATATTGTATTGTAAACAATGTAACACAAGGTGTATCAATATAATATATGCTGGTTTTCCCAGTTTGGGTTTCCAGGTGAAAAATCTCTGTGTAATGTTTGTATTTGCCATTGTATCTTTTTTGTCCTTTTCTGAATATCAGTTTGCAGTAGATATTGTACAAGGTTAGAATTTACATAGAGGAGGTATTAATTGAGAAGAAATATATTGATTGACCATTTTTCCTAAAGGATCTTCCTTCTAGCTATTAGGATTTCACTGAAGGAATATTCTTGGATATCAATTGTTGGAATATTTAGCAATACTGAGAGAGGGAGGAGTGAATCAGTATTGGAAATATTTTAACCACTTTTTTTTTTACCATCTTAACTAGTCATCACATATTCAATCATAAGCAATTCAAAGAATTAACCATAACATAAAGACACAATACATAGATATTTTACGTGGAAACCAGACACAGGAGAAAAACAAAAATATTCTTCTTCTTATATCAATCAAGAGTTACATTATTTTCAGGCTTCAACCTCTAAGAGATACCAATTCCTGTAGTAAGCACACACTTACAACTCTTCAAGCACCAACTTGACAAGTACCAACCTGTTGAGAAAACGAGGACATCAATATTCACTATAAGCACCCACTTACAATCTTTGCAAGAACCCACTTGTTGGAGACACCAATCTCCTTTTCAAAGTTTTGCAAGCACCCACTTGCTAGGCACCAACTTGTTACATAGATGAGGACATCAATCCTCAACATTGTACCACCCTTCCACCCTAAAATAAATAAGTTACTCAATGTTTGATCAGTCATAAAATATCATTTTCATAGACAACACAACCAATATCATTTTTATCATTCATGTAGATCACTTTTTCTATATTCATATTTTCCTATAATCCACTTTTCATGTAATCTGAAATTCTTGTAGATCGACCTTTCATTTAATATGCAATTCTTGTAGATAGAAGTTTCTTGTAATATGTTATTCCTTTATATTGACCTTTCTTGTAATCGACTTTTCTTGCAATCTGCAATTCTTGCAGATCGACCTTTCCTATAATGTTCTATTCCTATAGATTTACCTTTCCTATAATATTTTATTCTTGTAGATCAATATTTCCTGTAATTGCTTATCTATTTTTTGTGTAACCACATATATGTTTTTCCTATAATCTCAAGTTTTTATTTTTATTTTTATCTGTAAATGCATATATGTTTTTCTTGTAACTGCATATCTGTTTTTCCTATAACCGTCTCACAACATAGTGGTTTTACACACTCCTCAAAACTCTCAAAACATAGTCATACCATACTTCTTAGTACTGCATAATTACTTCATTGCAATCAAGAGTAGTTTCTATTTAGGGTTAAATTACATACCTTTCATATTGCAATTTAGATTCAGAAACCCTTTTGCAATATGATTTCCATCTCTTTAATCTTCAGTATAGTTGCATTATTTATTCTGACCACTTGTCTCCTCTTGATGTGATCATTAACTTAAACTCAGATCAACTCACGCATATTCATATTTTATACATCACCTCTACTCTCAACTTGATAAAATATTTAAACTAATTCCTGTAGTCATTTTTCTTCCCATAGAAAAATCAATACTATGGTATAATACCATTGTATTTTTCTTGACCATATCAATAGACCATTTAATATTTCCTTCCATAAAGAATACTTGTTGTGTGACCACCACCAACAATAATTATTCTCATCTTGACAAAGTCAATGTGATCACATACTTTCCTTAGCCAACCATTACCAATATTTCATTATCAAAATATCAAGTTCTTGTAATCAAAATGTTGTTACCATAATTTCAGTTATTACAATAATCTCAAATTCCTGCAGTTGACACGTTATTATCAAAATCCTGAATTCATGGAGTCGACACATTATTACCAGAATTTTAGTTATTACCAAAATATCAAATTCATGTAGAAAAACATGTTGGAGACACACATATTGTGATTTACCATACGTTACTCAACCAATGACCTCAATAACACCTATTGCTACATCAACATTCTACCAGTCACTTTGACATCATTAACACATAACACACTGTCACATACACAACCATTTTGACATGAATGACACCACTCACTGTCACACCTGCAACCACTTTAACATCAATGAGAACACTTTCTCAACATAAAGGAGGTTGTAGGGTAGGGTTTTTAGAAAATTTTACCAAATTTTCTAACACTAAAAACCTCTGCAAAAACCTTTGCTAGAAGGTGTTCTCCTTGTAGTGTTAGTAGGGTGTGGGCATGGAGTCCTTCTGGACTTGTCCTGAAAGAATGGGATATCTCCTTCAATCTAATGTGGAATTCTCTCTCTCTAGTCTAGTGAAATTTTGGGTGATTCTTCTAAATCTTCTGTTGGTCTTTTGGAAAGAAGCGATTCTGGTTTCAATTGGAAATAAAATTAGAAATTTATGAGTTGCAAGCCGGGATGGGAAATGAAAATGGATAGAAGATGGGCTTGGGTTAAAATTTAGGTGGAGATGAAACAAGGGTTGGGTGAAGAGATATAATTGATGTGGGGAGGTTTCTCATGGATGCATAAAATAGACTACAGACATGTCCCTTTTCAATGATTTGAGTGTCATAAGGTTGGACATCTCTAGGATGATTGTAAGAAAGATGTGTCACATTCTCCTCCATTTCAAAAAACATGGAAGTGGAAATGACATCATATGAAGTGCAAGAAAAGGTGGCGGTCAAGCCATGTGACCCGCAAAATGATTCAAAATCATCTCAATGTGAGGATCCAGGTGTCATCCCCCAAGCTCCTTAGGATGAGAATTATGGTAAGAATATTCCCTCTGTTATGTCATTTCATGCTCATGAAGAGGACCCACCTGAAGGTCTTTCTCCTTTCCATTTTATCCCTTTCCCTAAGGTTCTACCATTTGATCCTGAAAGGTTCAAGGATGTGGGTTTTTTTCTCCCGTTGTGGAGGATAATAATTCTTCATGAAAGCTAGTTTATTCTTCCTCCCCTCTTTAGGGGGTTTCCTCCCTTTCCAAATATGACTCATATTTTTCTTCATAAGAATCGAATAAAATTCATAGTCCCAAGTATTCCCTAAAATATGACTATTTTTAAGTTCTAAGTTTAAAAAAGGTTATGATTTGCAGCAGAGAGGGGGTTTGTCCTTGGATAAAGGTCCAGTAGGTCATGCAGGTAGGAAATCCTTTATTTATATTATTTTGTGGGCCCTTAGATTGGGGAAGGCATATGCCAAGAGTTTAAAATGATTTTTATTTCATTTAATGCACGAGGGGTAGGGGGAAACCAAAAAGTTCTTTCCTTAAAAAGGCTAGTTCGGGCATTGTAACACCCCTGTTTTTGATCCCTATGAACTAGAATGTATTATGTAGTTGTTTCTTAGGACAGTGAGCCAATAAATTTGAAAAGGGGCCAAAGTTCCTAAGAAATGTAATACTTCAAATATATTAATAAAATACATCACTAGCTATAGGACGGACATAGACGAGAGATAGGGGGCTATGATTCCACGAGAGAGGGGGCAAAAAGGGGCTAAGTTTATTTATTATATTTTATATTTTAAGGGGATAAGGAGAACATTGGTCACCAATGGACAATGGAGAGTAGATCAACGGTCCAAATTTCCTCCGATTTGAGATTGATGGTGTAGTTTTCACTTAGGAAAAATTGGTCCACAGTTTAAAAAAAAAAACGAAGTATGTATCCATTTTCTTATTTTGGCCATAATTGGAGAAAATTAAATCGAATTAGGATGAAACTTATGGGTTTTTTTCCGCAAAGAGGAGATACAAAAATTTCTATAGAGGGCCATTGTACAATTTGGCTTGGAATTGTTAAAAAATGTAAAATAATGGTTTTTAAAGATATAGGTCCAAATCATGGGCAAAGTCCGGATTAAGCTAAAACTCTTGTGGAGAGTCCAAAAAGAAGAAATAAAAATAACCCACAAAGGAACTGAATAAATCCTAAGGGGATTGATACGGGGATACTGAAATAGGCCAAAATCCACTATTCCCAACCACTTTTTTGAGATTTTTGAGATTTTCGGAGGACGAAAAGTGACCTTAGATCACAAAACTAGAAAATTGTATTTACTCGACATTTTATATAATCATCAATAAAAACAAATTTGGTTGAGTGATTTTTTGAGAAGTGCACATATTGAGAGATAGTTAGTTCTGTTAAAAATTGAAAGTCTGGAAAAAGGGGTGAAAAAGGTCAAAGTTGCAAATTCCAGATAGTTATAGTTTTTTACTAGTGTATCAGATTGAAAATATGAGAGTTGATATGGATTTCTTGTCATTGTTATTATTTATTTATCATATAAAATTTTCTCTAGTTCATGACATATTTTTGTCTGTAGTTGACAGAAGATGGCATTTCAATAAAGTTACACCAGTGGAGAAAATACACAAATGGGGTGAAAATGGATTTTTCAGGAAGCCATTACTTTCAGCTAAGAGATCATAACGAGGAATGAGTATAGGAATTTGAAATATGATTCAGAGGAGAATAACCTGAAATTATTATAATTTGGAAAACTATGATATAAATCTTCATGAATTGAGCAGAAAAAGGACCTATAGCATTAATTGACAAAATTTGTATAATATGCATAATTCTAACAAAAATGGGTGCTTGCACATTTTTCATAATTAGAGGGATAGTCAGTTAAATGCAATCCTATGATTGGATATCAGAGTCATGGAAGCATTACAAATCTTGTAGAAGTGGATTGAGGCAATAAAGAAGTACATGGAAAGTAATGAAAAATGGATAAAGAACTCAAGAAGAGTGAAACTAAAGAATTATTATTTAGCGGTTATAGAATTTGAATGAATTTTTTATACAACAACAAGGGATTGACATAGGACATGAAGGCAACATCTAAGTAATGTCATTAATGGGATTAAAAGGGAAAAGTAAGACTCCATAAACTTGAAGGTATAGATGTGTCGATAGCTGCAAAACTTGATGTGAAAGAGAACAAGGAGTTTAAGAGGTGATGTGTGGATCATCTCTATGTTCCAAGAACATGAGTTCCTAGGATGGATTTTCTAGCTAGGACTTAGATACCTTGTCTAAAATCACTCATAGCAATAAAGCCACTTCTGATATAAAAATTCACAATGGAAGCATGATACCAATGCAAAGAAATTGGAGATAGAATAATGAGGGTTCTTTCACTAGAAAAGTTCCACTAAATGAAAATAGACTTCCATTGGGAATGGTATTGAGTGGAAAAAGTATGGATTTGTAAGGAATTTTTAAATGAAGTAATCTAATGGACAACTATAAGTAATGGTAGGGATGTGGAATGATTATGGGTAAATTGAATTCAAGGATGTTGTGATAGTAGAGTGATAGAATGTTGTGAGATGCCTCATTCCCAGGTTGTAATATCCCCTGATGGGAATATTCTAGGGAAATGAAGATATGTTGTCCATTATGTGGTTTTGGTTGTGTACTTTTGTCAAATACTTGTATTATATGTGTTATTAACTGATTGAGTACTTTTCAAAAACAATTTGCATGCATCACATTGGGTGAACACATTACTAATCCAAGTACACAATGCAAGGATGATTTTAGGGGATACATTTCTTTCATGGGCTCATTTTCCATGGTTTTTTCCAAAAAATGATTATCCATTCTAAAAATGATTCACCCAAATTCTATAGGATAAAATTATTTTACCTTAAAAATCGCCAAAATTTTATACAAACTATATAAAATCCTTGGAAATTTGAATATTTTTACAAAAATATGGCCAAACATTGTATAGTTGGAATATGAAGGATTAGTAAGATTCGCTAAGGTCTCTACATTTTAAAAGAAATTTTCATCCTTAAAATCATCCCTAGCACAATGAATGCGAGTGACAACATTTGACATCCTTTATTATGAATGTAGAATAAAAACAACAATAGAATTATAGTAGCTGCTAGGCAGCTTCAAAAAAACACTTCATCTACTGGCTGCAAGGAAGATAAAATATTCACTAAACATAAAATAGCCCAAGAAACTTGGAATGATGCCAATAGATGGTTGCAACTATATAATATATCCTAGCTTGTTTGCCACAACATTGTCTGCTCTACAAGTGTCTTTCCATGCCCTCCTGTAAACTTCACGGATCAAACCCTGATGGATTGTTGAAAACCCTAATTATAGAGGTCCTCGTGGGACAACTACGAGGGGTCTAGCGGGCCCTCATGGGACAACCCTAGCTCAATCCTCGGGGGTTCCCTAAACCTGTTTTTTTCCTGAAACCCTCTGGAATATTGTATATGTATAGGCTCAACCCTGTCCTACTCTGTAACCATCCTGCGCACTTCGATACCCCTCAACAATAGGCCAAAATCTCAAGTGAAGCTCCAATGAAGACCTTATATGGATCCTCCTCCTGTTTGTCTAGCTCCAATGGAAATCCTGGATGGATTCCCCTATTGTCTAGCTAGGGTGGATATTACACCACTGAAACCAAACCAATAGTGGAAGGGTTTTTCCCAAAAACCTAATGAAAACACTGGCTATAAGAGCACTCAATAAGATATCAAATCATAATAATGAGAAGTGAGGGGTTACCCTTTTTTTATACTTTTCCAACTCCTATATATTTCCTCCACACCTTTTATAATTTTCCCCCTTTTTGACTAGATCAATATTTTAGAATTTTTCCCTTTTTGACTAAATCAAATATAGCGCCTATTTTCCCTCCAATTATCACTTTAGGATTAAAAGACACTTTAGTAATAATTAAGTAACTTATTAATCTAAAGTTACTTTACTTTCCGTAAAATATAATATCTCCTAACATAGTGGCATTAAATGACCCCCTTTTCACTCCTATTTCTCCACTGACAAGCCATGGGAGTCCCTTCAACTACAAAATCGAGAAACTAAGAAATGGGGACATGACACAGGTGATGGAATGTTTCATAAAGGTAAAATTTTGATATGACTGCTTAAGAGAAGTTGCTGCAAACAAGACACATTGATTGGATTGCAGAATGGCCAAGTGGAACTTGGCTGGAAAGTGTTCAGACCAAGGAACAATAGTGCAACTGAGCAGAATGGGAGCACACAAGGCATCAAGGATCTAAAGAAATTCAAGGACAACCAACTACAACATAAATAAATAAATAATAAGTGAACTAAAATAGAAATGCACTAGAGTGCATGATGCATACAATGAAATTAGAATGCATATGAATTAGTAGGCATGCTGACATTGAATGCTTGATTCATATGGATGTGCATTTGTGCATATTTACATGCTTGGATATGCATATGCTATGCTTGTGGACTTAGAATAGATTCTTATTATGTAATAATGATGTTATAGAAGTTGAGTATATGTAATGATGTATTATTTCTTCAGGAAAAATGATATAGCATGGTTAAAGATGTGGATGTTGTTGTTGTTGATTATGATTTCCATCTATTTGAAGACCCATGAGGGAGGTAGGAATGATGATCGAAAGGATGGAGGAGGAAGCCTACGAGCTTCTACAAATGCCAGTTGATCATGTAGCATCAAGTAGGTTGATAATAGCCATGCAAGTAGGTTGATAATAGCCATGCAAGTATGCATTTTATTGCTTCCAATGTTGAAGGAAATTGAGGTAAGAATTCCCTCTATTATTTTTTCAAGATTTAAATTGATATGTAATGGTCGAAGGCCTAGAGTATGTAAATGTTGTTGCTGCTAGAATTCATTTAGATAAAATTTAGTTGGATATTGTGGTATGATTGGTTATCGGATCATACTGGGTTAATTCAAGAGACATACTCCTTCTATAACAATGAATATCCATAGGGATATGCATGTCTGGGACCATGATATGGTTGGATACGGAAGGGCTATAGTGCTATGTAAGTGTTCAATGGCTTCCCCTATATAGTTTATGTTTGGACTACAACCTCTTTACCAACACTGAAGAGCACTCAGGAATTATATTTCCTTTTGTTGTGTATGGGTTGAAGAGGAAGGTATCCAAATAGTCAGACAATATTGGGAAGAGTTCAGATGATGTGTTGAGGCATTGGCCAGACCTTCCAACTCATCATGGTGGAATGCATGACACAGTTATTTGTTATTATGTGGTCATTTCAAGGATGCCTTGTATAGATATGACGATGGGTATTGGCACATCGATTATTATTTTATTAGTAATTATTTATTGCATTATGAAAAACATGTGGTGCTAAAAATACATAATGATGGATAACTACATTATATTTAGTATATATACTAGTTGAAGGCGATTGAATTGTTGTTATACTAGTATATATACATCAATAGTTGAATGGAGCTATTGAAAATGTTATAAGTGGTATTAAAGAAATTATTGAATACGTTTTGGTGAATGCATGTATATATTATATAACATAGAAATAATTATGCTAACAACTGAAATGATGTGAGTACTACTAACTCATGAAGTTGAGAACACTTTAGGAGTTGTTAGATACTGCAAAAAGAAAGTTGCAGGTTAAAGTAGTTACACAAGGATGAATTATGGAAACTCTCTGTCAGGGGAACAAAGTAATACAAATATTTTTGGATAGAAGAAAGAAAATATTGGTTGATAATACATGTGTAGATAATAATGGGTTCATTCCATTCAACAGTTTAATTCCATTTAATGTCAAGAATGAATGGAAGTAATTGAATTGTAGATGCAAACAATTCTTAGATCACTTGTTTCCATCGTATATGAGTTATTGACAATACGTTTGGTTTCATGTAAGATGAGGAAAATCACAGGTAGGATGGTCTTGGATATGGAATTAATGTAATCCCATAAGGAAGATTGGCCTATACTGTTGCAAGAACCAAACATTATGAATAGAATATCATGCTTGGAAATTTTATTTTTCCTATATAAAATAGTTTTGGGAATTATAATTTAATAATTAATGACAATTTGTTTTGGTTGAGTGTAAATTGAGAAAATTGCAGGTAGGATGGTATTGTATATGGTAGGGATGTAATCCCACAAGGAAGACTAATAGCTACATCTACAAGAGACAAACCTTATGAGCAGAAACCTCATGGATTGGGAATTTTATTTTCCTGTATAAAATTGACTTGGAAATTTATAATTAAAAATTGTTATGATATGTTAATAGTTTGTTTGGATGCATGGAAATTGAAAAGAAAATTACAGGAATAATTTCCTTGGGTATGGAACTGTTGTTAGATATAATAAAGCCTGATGCTTGTTTCTACAAGAGCCAAATGAATTATGAGCATGAAGCTCATGCTTGGAAATTGTGTTTCCCTATATAAAACATATTTGACATTTATGATTGAAAATTGTTATAACAATATCTCATGATGACTCTATGTTTATAATATAGATGAGATGTTGGAAGCTCGGGAATAAGAGTGTTTGGTATGTGTTATATTCTTTGCATGTGTGTGTGTGTGGGCATGTCAGATTCGACAACTGCGTATGACGATCCCTCGTAGTAGTGCTCTTTGTGTCGTGTGCATCGGGCGCTTCCTAGGGGGGTCCCAGGGGGGGCCAAGTATGCCCCCCCCTGGTTACACGCAACGTTCAGGGAAGCGCCCCGATTTTTTTTTGGGTGGTTTTTGCTATTTTTAGCGGTTTTCTAAATTAATCCTGGATTAAGGGATTAGGGTTTTTGTATCTACAGAATACCTAAAAAACATTGTATATATTGTATGATGAATGGTGAAATTCAATATAATGAATAGAAGAAAGGTTTTTCCCGGTTGAGGGTTTCCAGTATAAATCTCTATGTACTATGTGAATGAGCCATTGATTAATTTATGTTTTGCTTAAGAATCTATATGCATTGCTTTACTTGATAGGTTTAAAACTTACAAAGAGCACTAGAAGGAAATAGAGCTCAATGAAAAAGGCATGGAATGAAGAAATTCCAGTGGAATTGCTACAACTGAAGTTCTTGAAGCCACAACTCTGAAACTTCCTTGTTGAATGTACTATATCCTTAGAGAGAAATGGAATAGCCTGAGGGACTACATGGTAGATAAAGGGGTTCATTTATTTGTGTTTTGCAGGATGATAGGGAAGGAGAGATTGCAGGTTGGAATTACTTCCATAAATGTAAATTGTAAAATATTTATGCATATTTTGGGTCAGAGTGCCTATGTATGCATGTTCTATTTTTTTTAGGCTAGAGTTCCTACGTAGATAAGCATTGGTTTGGCTGCATGTGTAGAGTAAAGGCCAAAGAATGTAGATATGTACTGTTAATAACATTGGAAAGGTGTTGTGCACTAAGGAGGACAGTGCCAAAATAAGGGGAGGGGAATGTAACACCCCCAGTTTTGATCCCTATGAACTAGAATGTATTATGTAATTGTTGCTCAGGCTAGTCAGCCGGTAAAGTTGAAAAGGGGCCAGAGTGCCTAGGAAATGTAATACTTCGAATATTTGAATAAAATACATCATTGGCTGTAGGATAGAAAAGGACAAACGATAGGAGGTTATTATTCCATGAGAGAGGGGGAAAAGAGGGCTAAGTATTTTATTATATTTTATTTATTCATATTGGTTTCAATTGAGAAATGTGGTTACATGATCTTCTTGGGAGGAAGGTCATGTGGTTCTTGATTTCATGTAATTATATAAAAGTCCCTTGTGGGATCTTTTGGGGGTTATTCTTCATTTACTCTTACATTATTTCCTTGGGATTCTTCTTCATTCACTCTTGCTAATTCATATGCTCTTGGTTGGAGCATGGAAACAAATGGTTGGAGGAAGAGAGCCATTTCTAGATGGATGTGAGGAATTATTAATAATTCCACGAGGGAATGGATGCCTGTGTGCATGAGATTGATGGTAGTTCTCAAGAAATGTCACAACTGAGAATCCTAGGATTTTCCATCATGGATATTTCTTGACCAGTAGCATTGGATCCCTGGAGAGAAATGGAACATATTAAGGGATTGCATGGAAGATAAAGGGGTTCATTTCTTTAGGTTTTGCAGGCTAAAGGGGAAATAAAATTGGAAATTAGGATTGTTGTGTGTTTGGGAAAACCTGAGAGCTAATTAGTCAACTGTTGTGTTTTTTATATTTGGAATATGAACCATCCTCATGGATTCATATCCCTAGCTCAGGGGTGACATTATTGTTGAGAATTGGAACACCAATGTCTATGGTTGGGAGGAACATCCTTGGTCTGCAACTAATTGATGATGGTTTGAATAAAGATAAGTGCTCTCTGTGTTTCATGCATAATTTATTTTTTGTTATGTATGTTATCTCTGAGATGTATTTTCATGTGCATGCTTGTTGGTTATTGTTGTGCATGTCATGTTGTTCATTTCTTGGATGGTCTAGAATGAATATTGATTACTACTTGTGTGGTCATAACATTATTTCATGCTTGATTTCAAATTAATTATTATCATATTTTGAAATTGGTTCAAGAGGTGTGTTTTGATGTAGTGTGACCTAGCCCGTTGGTGGTTGGGCACATTACAGGCATGTAGGCCAAATCTTATTATTATTCAAGAAACTATGTGAAATGAAGATAAAACATTGAAATCTTTTCGAAGCTGGTTAAAAGATTGGATTTTTGTTTTCTATTGGTTATGTGGGTCTCTCTAGAGGTATTCTCTCTTCCTAAAGCCCATGGTATCGAGCCCTTTCAACCTCACAAATTCCATTTGGAATAGTGGTTGATTTGGAAAGAATTGTTCTAAATTATTCTTTCAGAATGGCCAATGTTTATGGGTCACATGTTGATTGGATTCAATTCTAGGAAGGGTTGAATGACATGGCTTTTATGAGCTCTCAAAACATCATCTTGGGAGGAGACCTAAATTTTACTCTTTTTAAGGGAGGTTTTGGGAGGATTACCCGTACTTAGACCCTCAAGGAAATTTCTTTTCTCATTGGATAGAAAAGAACCACCTGATTGATTTAGATCCCTCTAAATTGTCTCAGAATTGGATAAATTTCATAAAAGGATCTGAGGCAGTAGCTAAAATAATGGATAGGTTTCCATTTAAAAGGAGATGATTGTAAAACTTAGGTTTTTCAAATCCATAGTAGCATTAGGGTGGATCTCATACCACATGCCTATTGTGTTGGATATCCAAAAAAAAGTCTCAAGGTTTCTTACTCCGATGAATTTTAATCGCTCATGTCTTAGGGAAGAGGAATAAAAAAGTATATTTTTTTCAATGTGGTCTCCATTGATAGGAAAATATGGTTGATCATCCATGAAAAAATTCACTACCAACCTAGATAAAATTAAAAAATCCACCTTAGTTTGGGAAAAATATTTTAACCAAAAACCCCATGCCCAACACCAAGAGGTGGAAGAAAAGATCAGATCTATCTTGATCAATAGGTAGTAAGGTACCTTGTCAAGTGAATAATAATAAAACTTATGTGAGTTAATGAAAAGTAAGTAAGATTTATTAACAAAAGAAGAAATAAAATGGCAATTGAAGAGTAGAGCGACATGGTTAAAGGAGGGAAATAATAACACAGTTTTTTCACAAATTTGCAAGCTATATAAATTTAGTCAGCTCAATTTGGGATATAAAGAATCAAGATGGAAGAATAACTTCCTCCTTTGAGGAAAAATTTGGAGTTGGGAAAGATTTATTTTCCATCCTTTTTAAAGAACTGGTTGGGTTCCCTATTCATGAAATTTTAAAATCCCTTAATCTTTTTCCAAAATCCATAATGGAGGAGATGAATAAAACTCTTCTTGCAGAGATTTTTGAAAAGAGAATCCTTTAAACTTTGAATTATTTCCAAAAGAACAAGAGTCGAGGTCCCCACGGGCTAACTATTGAATTTTATTTAGGCTTCTATGAAGTGTTAAAAATGGATCTTCTGAAAGTGGCCCAAGAATCTCAAAATTCCAACAATATGTGGATATCATTTAACTCACCTTTCCTAGCCTTAATCCTAGAGAAGAAATACTTGGCCACCTTTGAGGACTTTAGACCCATATCTTGTTGTAAATTTATATACAAATTACAGTTGAGATAATTGAAAATCGCCTTAATCCTATTCTTATTGAAATAATATCAGAGGAGAAATATGGATTTCTCTCTAAAAGATAAATCCATGATATGGTTTAAATTACACAAGAAGCAATGCATTCCATCAAAGACAAAAACCTCTCTTCTACAGTAATGAAGCTTGATCTTTACAAGGCTTACGATAAGGTAAGTTGGGATTTCATCAAGTTATCATTGATCTAATTGGGAATGAACTTAAGAAAAATCAATTGGATTATGGGGTGCTTAGAGTCTTCCTCCTTTGTTGTTCTTACCATTGGTTCTCCTTAAAAAAATTTCAATCCCTCTAGTGGTTTATGTCAGGGGTCTTCATTATCACCTTTGCTTTTCCTCATTGTTGTTGAGTGTTGAGGTGCTCAATATGCTTGTCAAAATGATTGGAGGGGGGTTATAAAAGGTCTAAAAATCACCAGTTTAGAAATTCTTGTACTCATCTCCTTGTTACACATTAAAATCACTCAACTGGATAAGTGTCGCATATTCCTCTCAATTGTTGTAAGTGTCGCAACTTCCTTACAACTTTCGCAAGTGTCGCAAGTTGGTTACAAGTGTCGCAAATATTATTGTATCATACTGCCATGATGACGACAGTAAGGAGGCACTTAAAAAATCTTATATACTTGGTTTGAAGAAGGAGAACTGGTTCACTGGAGTCAAACAACTCTTAACATCTGAAAAGGGCTTCTAATCAAGAGTTTTGAGGGTGAAAGCTCCCCTGAAACATCCTTAGGAGTGCTGGCACTCCCCTATAAGGCCTCAGGGAGCGTTATAATGCTTCCTTACCCCTCTGCAGGAGCACTGCCTACTTTTGAAGCGCTGGCGCTCCCCTTAAGCCTCTCTGGGAGCGTTCTAGCGCTCTGATGCCCCTTTTGCAAGAGCGCTCATTAATCTGGGTCAGTTGTTAGCCCGGTGAGGAGAATAAGGAAAGGATCTTTCGAGATTAGGAGGAAGTTGTACTCGAATTCTTGGTTTCATCAAAAGATCCTTGATCTAAGGAGGAGGTTCCCAACTTGTTCTAAACATAACTCAAGAGATTAAGCTCCTCCCAACCTATATAAACAAGTTCTATGATGGTGGAAAGGGGAAGAATTGCTAGCATGAAACCTATGATCTCATAGGAAACACACAGTCAGCCAAAGAAGAAGTGATCAGTGAAGCTGCTGTCAGCCAGGTTGTGGATCTTTCGAGCAAGGGTTAGACAAAGGGGACTTGACGAAGCTGTCGCATTCGCATCTATGATTGTAAGTACTGCTGTCGTTATTCTCATTAATATGACATGCTTGGTCTGTTTCTTTCTAGTCTGTGTCTGATGTTACATAAACTTATCATTAATTGATAGATCTATTTTCAAGCTAATATCAATAGACTAGGAAGTAGTTGTATCTTGTTTGTCTGCAGAACTCAACGAGGAGCAAAGGATTGGAGCGCAACTCGGAGCGTGCAGGGACAAACGTTGATTAAGAGGTACTTCTGTTATCCTTCCTTCTCATGTATTAGTTTAGATATATTTGAAAGGAAGTCAGTGTCCACGTTAAGCATTTTTCTGTCTAGGGTTAAGGTCAAGCCTTAGAGGTGATCTACCTGTCTACAGGGAGATTTTCCTACAACAGAAACTGGCGACTCCACTGGGGAGATAGCCTCGAATCGAAACCTCTTGTTTCGATTTCTCCTCATTGACCTTGTTCTATCCCTTGATTGTTTCAGACCTGGTTCATTCCTTTTTGATTAGTTTCATGAGCTGATTGGCTCCTTACCTTATCACACTCAGCATACTTGTCAAGTTTGAATCCCAATTTTTGGAATTTTCTGACAATTTTTGGACTTTCAGACCCTGGCACCCCTGTCCTAGTGTTAACAGAGTGCCAGGGATCATAATAGCTTTTCACAGAGCGCTATAGTTCTCCTTTCCCTTGGCAACGGAGCACCAGCCTCTTTTTGGCCCAAAAACCCTCCAGAACTGCCTTTTTCAGGGTTTGCCTCTGTGTCTCTTTTGCTGAGTGATCTAGTGAGTCAATTTTTTTTTCTTCCCTTTCATCCTTGACATCTATCTTTTTGAAGAATAAACACCTTGTTAATTGGATTTTGTAGCCTTCTTCACTATTTTCATTGAGTTTTTCCTGTTGAGTGAAGTTTTGAAACCCATGCATTGTTCTTCTCTCCTCATCAGCTGAGTAAAAAACCTTGGTGAAGGTCATCAAAGGCCTACAGACCACTTTATCTTGATTTGAGTCAAGGTCATTGTTCTTCAACTTTTGCTTTTTGGGCGTGAATTTTTGTTTTCTCTTTGATTGTTTTGTTTTCGCTTTTTCGTTTTGATTACAACAAGAGGGTGCATTGTTTGTATGACTTTCTCTTGTGCTAGTTTGATTCTCATTCATACAAAGACAATTAGCAAGACAAACATTGTGTTGAATTGATCCTTAACTCATATACGAACAATGAAAAAGCATCTCCATGATTGATTGTGCATGTTAGAAGGCATTTTAAAAGTTTTGCATTACGTCAAGATTTGATTGAGAAAAAGAATCGATTGGGGACACTCCGTAGTTGTGCTTGTTAGTGAAAAGAAATCTCTCTCTCCCTTAGATATATGTTCATCGAAATCATGTTTGATGCAGTCTTTGGGTCTGAGTCATAATTCCATTTGTTTCACTTCCATACACCCCTTTTTGTGTAAAGAATAGCCATAAAAATCAACGCTAATTAAAAATTATCTAGAATTTTTTCTTTGCTAGGATCCTCCACCAACAGTAGAATAGGTGTAGTACTTTGGATTAGGCTGTGAGCATAAATCTCCAAAGTTTCCAAAAAAAACAGTAGCATCCTGAGTTAGGGAGAGTCAAATCCAGTTATCGTATAAGTCTGCCTGGGATCCCCCTCTCACACAGGGGTTACGCACGAGGTCGCATTTGGGTAAGCTACGGGGACTAACCCTCTGTGGTTTAACTGATTGTGGTGGTTGGATCGTATTATGGGGGTCACTTTGAGGTAAATCCACAATTACTGCGTGGAAGCCTTCTAGTTGATTTCGGGCTTGATACCCTGCCTATATGTTCCGATCGGACTGTCGACTGTTCCCGCCCAGGGGCTGACTACGAATTGGAAACCTTAGTAGACATAATCTTTAGGGTCTTACACAAGGTGACGGTGATGGGAAGTCTCACTGTACCTGAAACAGACATTGGTCAAACTCACTCGGGCTCCTTGGAGGGTAAATCCACAATTACTACGTGGAAGTTTGCACCAAGGCATAAGTATGTTAAGCAGGTCGCCATTGTAACTGTTCCACCCTACCCCCACCCCTTCTGGACTTGATCAAGTGACGTTGGATTTCATCACCAACTAGTACGGTCATCAAAAGAAGGTCATGTTTTCTTGGTTGTGATTCTTAGATTTTTTAGCGTGTGCTTTTTCTTTTTGCTAGTTGGCCATAGATTTCTTTTGCCGACTCTTTTCTGCCAACATCAACCCTCCACGCCATTCGCGGAGGCTACAGGGACTTCCTCTAGAAAATATGGAAGGAAACACCCCTTTACCCCCTAATTCTACGGAGGAATCTTCTTAATAGAGCGATGTTCATAATACTACAACTTCCCAGGAAGAAGTTCCCATCCCTTTGGAGAATTTTTGAATTATCTCCGAGTCTCCGGAAGCATACCGCATTCCATAGGGATACAAACGACAGATCCTCCACTTAAATTCTGCCGGAGAATTTGTTGTCAATCCGGATATTCCGGCTGGGTCTCCTCAAAACCCTTTAGCCAATGACCCTTTTTGGACTACAGACGTTGTTCGGAGTCCACCACGCTTGGTGCGAGATCTCTATGGAACAGGAGAAGGTGTCAATGCATATTTTTCCTACACTGTACCCCCAAATTACTTCACCGGTACTACCACTTTTACAGCCACACCAACTATTGGTCCAAACATACCGTCCATTGGCCCACGACCTACTATTCCCCTCCAGATGGCCCATTTGACAATGGCCCCGCACATTCTGACTATCCCTGCCGATAATGCGGTAGTTAATCAAGCCCCGATTGGCACACCTGTAACACCAAGACCTAATCTCCCTTTCAGATTTAGGGCACTGAACGCGTCCGCTACCACCACTACTCAAATTGTATCAGGAAGTTCCATACCTATCCAACAACCTAGAGGGAGTGGCCTTGGTTGTCCTAACCCGATCGACAACATTGGTCAGTCATTGGCATCTAGATTTCAGATCCTGGGAACTCTACCTCAAACTGGGGGGCATCCTCCCTCCAGAGGACAAATTCCATTCAGAGGGAACCCTAATGCTGGGGGGAATCCTCCCACCGGAGGACAAATTCCATTAGGGGGGCACTCTCATGCTGGGGGGCAACCTCAAGTCGGAGTCCACTATCAACCACAAGGACAAAATGTGTCCATCCCACCCAATCAGTGGAGTGTCCCTTTTCAAGGAAATCTGCATGCCTCCATGGGAAAAAATGTGCCTGCCGCACCTAATCCGTGGAACGTTCCCTTTTCAGAAAACCCACAATTCCCGGTAGGAAAAAACTTTCAGGCTCCGAAACAACCTCCTTATGGACAAATGCCCAATCCAACCCATAACCCTCAAAACCCATCCGGTTATCCTCCGCTCACACATGTTTCTCAAAACACCTCAAATCCTGCGTACCTTGGTCAAAACCAACCTCATATGAGAGGGCCCACTAGTTATAATTATCCACATAACCCGGTAATGGGCCCCACTAGTGTCCCTCTGCCACACCAACATTACCCATAGGTTAACCAACAACTGCCTTTTCTAGCTACCCTGGATCTTCCAGACTTGTCTCAGTTAACGAATGATCCCATTTATCATTCTCCAGTTTGGCCAACTATTCCAGCAAAACTTCCTTCTGATATCCCAAAATTCGATGGAAAGACCGAAGAAGACCCAAACAACCACGTCATGACCTTCCATTTATGGTGTTCATCCAACTCCCTCATGGACGATTCGATTCGTTTGCGTCTTTTCCAACGAACACTCACGGGTTCCATAGCAAAATGGTATATTGAATTACCACGCACATCTTTTCACGATTTCAACTCCCTCGCCATGTCCTTCCTCACACACTTCCAATTGCCCATTCGATATGAGATGGGTACTGAACTATTAACCTCCCTTTGTCAGACAACTTCCATACACATCTCCGATCATATCCATGAGTGGAGAGGACGATGAAGGCTAATCAAAGCGGTCATCCCCGACCAATTATTAGCGGAATGGTTCACGAAATCATTATTACCCCAGATCGTTCGTGATGTTGCTATGGGTGATGTGGTCACTGAGGAAGAAGCCATCGCCCGATCTCAATACTTAGACCTAGTCTATTCACAATCTGGTACTCTGTATGAGTTGATACCGAACACTACCCGTGCCACTAACGATCCATCCAAACGATCGACTACTTCGCATGCGGATGGAGTTATTGGCTCCGTCAAAACCCAATCTACTACCCATTCCACTGGAACGACTCAACGGCCTGCTTCAACGATTTCTCCTAGTTCGAATGCACCCTCTTCTACCCCCACCCAAACTCAGGTCTCTGATGTGAATGTGGTCCAATCAACCCCTTCACAACAACTTGGGGGCAAGAAGAAAGAGAGAAACAAAACAAAGAAGAACAATAACAACGAACAACCCAAAACCCAACCGTAAACCCCTGCTGCTGGAAAACAACCACAACGAAAACCGAAATTCCCATGTCTCATTTGCAGTGACGATCGCTACACTCGAGACTTCCCACATCGCGATGAGGTGGCCAAACTTTTCAAGGGAAATTCGCAACCCATTGTGCTTACTTAGCCTTTTCCGCAACAACAATATTTGGTTGCACAAACCCCCACGTCAGGGGGTAGTTCCAACCAACCCCCTGATGAGGCCTCGACAAGCGCCCACATTTACATGTTTAACGGGGTTAATCTAACCACTCGTTCTGCGACACACGACACGCCAGTTAAACCCGACAAGTCAAAGACTGCTAATGGTTCTTCGCCAGATCCTTTACCATCTGTTGTTAACCCTCCATCTGTTAGCCCTCCATCCGGGCCACTTTAGATTGAGAAACCTTCTTTTGAATCCATCTTATGCCCTCCTAAGAGCACCATCCGGAAATCCACTTTCAATCCTAATTCACGGGCTGCCCAAAATTACAATATTGTAGAAGATTTGTCCCAAGCCCTGTGTGCCATGTTCGCATTGGAAGTTCTACAACACTGTTCTAACCAATGTAGGACACTCTTATCTTCTATTGGCGCTTTCAATCCCGAGTCATCAAACTACATCACGTTTAATCTGGATGATCATCAACCGTGACTCTCCCACCAGCTAGCTTTCCAAATCGATGTTGTTGTTCACAATCAACAAATCCACCGGACTATCCTGGATGAGGGAGCCTCCACCTATGTCATGTCCCTAGCCTATTGGAAAGGCTTGAAATCACCCGCCCTTAACAAATCCACTACCATGTTACGCGCTTTCGATGGACGAGGTTTCCATCCTCACGGATTACTGCAATCCCTCACCGTTCAATTGGGCGGTAAAACTGTTACTGTTGATGTCGAGGTGGTCGATGCCCCCCTCGATTCAAACCTACTACTTGGAAGAAGTTGGTTCTACGCGATGACTGTCGTTTCCTTGTCGTTTTTTCGATGTGTACAATTCCCCCATCAAGGCAAAATTGTTACCATCGATCAACTTGATTTTTTTCACACCCGACACTCGCATCCCTGCCACCAACAACATTCCTTTTTTGGGAGACCACCTAGTTATGTATGAAAGCGTTGGTGTTGGCTTATTGAAAGATTCTATCCTTATGGGTACTTTCCCTACACCACTTCC
This sequence comes from Picea abies, assembly GCA_900067695.1. NCBI lineage: Eukaryota > Viridiplantae > Streptophyta > Pinopsida > Pinales > Pinaceae > Picea > Picea abies. Next base: position 28,580 of record CBVK0100043739.1, read on the forward strand.
ACTTACTACACACCACATTGCTATCGTCAACATGATCTCGACTATGCCTTATCAATCCTTGGAATCATCTGATCCTTGGATTATACCTAGTCCTTTGGAATTTGATGCGCTCAGTGACACCATGCCACTCAGCCCAGCCGAGGCCGCATATGTAGCTATCCAATCTACCTCTCCCTCTCCCAACAATTCAAATTCATTGACACCCGATGCTTACTCGGTGCCCTCGTGGTTGGATTCCCTATCCTCTGTCGTTGATTACATTTACCACATTTTTCCTTTGGACGAATATATTATGGAAATGCTCAGCATTGACGATTTACCCTGGGATGATAACCACCATCGATCCTCTTTTCTTCCACCTTTGGAAGAAGTGCAAGACATACGATCTGTCTTCCCCCCCGATGTTACCGATGCTCCACAATCCCCTATCCTCACACAAGATACTTTCTCTGAGGGGAACATGGGTAATATCTCTACTACAATCACAATCGACATTTCAGTCAAAGAAGGTGTCGTGGAAAACATTAATCTTGGTGCTAATTGCATGCCCGATGAAGTGGTTTCGTACACCGCTTTGTTCAAGGAATTCCACGATGTCTTCGCATGGAGATATGAGGAAATGTCAGGGGTTGACCCTTCAATCATCATCCACGAAATCAAGACTTACCTTGACGCAAAACTGGTTCGATCGAAACTCTGCCCGGTTCATCCTAAGAAAATGGCAGCTATCAAGGCAGAAGTCAAAAAACTTCTAAAATCTGGCTTCATCTATCCCATCCCTTTGACGGAATGGGTCTCTAACCTCGTTTCGGTTTCCAAGAAACAAGGGACCATCTGTGTTTGCATTGATTATCGAGATCTTAACAAAGCTTGTCCCAAGGACAACTACCCTACGCCTTTCATCGATCAAATCATCGATAATTGCGTGGGAAGTGTAATCTTCTCTTTCATGGATGGATTTTCTGGATATAACCAGATTGAAATCTTACTTGCTGATCAACATAAGACAACCTTCATTTTCCCCTGGGGAACTTTCGCTTACCGAAAGCTACTGTTTGGCCTCAAAAATGCTGGTGCTACTTTCCAGCGAATCATGTCGTACGCTTTCCACAACATCAAGCATATCGCGGAACCTTACCTTGATGATCTACCCGCCCATTCATCCAACTGACCTGATCACATTGGTCACTTGCGGGAAATTTTTCTTCGATGTCGTTTCTATCGTATTCGTCTGAACCCACATAAATGCATTTTCGCTGTCGAATCCGGCCGACTCCTTGGTTTCATAGTCTCCAAAGATGGGATCAGGGTGGATCCCTTAAATATCAAGGCCATCCTAGCCTTACCCCCACCCACCAACTTAACCCAACTCCAAAGTTTGCAAGGCAAAGCAAACTTTCTCCGCCGTTTCATCTGCAATTATGCCGAGATCACTAAAGGATTTATGCGGCTACTGCAAAAGAACGTTTCTTTCATCTGGGATGACACTGCCCAATGATCATTCGATGCTCTCAAGCACGCTTTGACCCACGCTCCTTTGTTACATCCTCCCAAATATACAAAGGATTATATCCTTTACTTGGCCGCTTCTACTTCTACCATTGCGATGGTGTTAGTTCAAGAGGACTCTAACGGTGAAGAACACGTGATTTATTATCTGAGCAAGAGTCTATCTGGACCTGAACTCATATATTTGCATGTTGAGAAATGGTCATGGCAGCCGTCATTTCTGTCCAAAGATTCCGCCACTACATCTTATTACGCACCACCATGGTAATCGCAGACTCCAACCCCATGTACCACGTCTTGACGCTTCAAGTACTTGGGGGAAAATATTCAAAATGGATTGTTATTCTTCAAGAATTCAATATCGAGTTTACGAAGGCTAAAGCCAAAAAATCCCTGGTGTTTGCAGAGATCATCTGTGCTCTCCCAGGTGCCGATGAAAACTTTGAACCTAGAGATTATCTCCCCGATGAATCTCTCTTCCTCATCAGCACCTCTGACCCTTGGTACGGAGACATTCTCCTCTACCTTCAAACTCAACGTTTTCAGCCCAACATCTCTCGCGAAGAGCGTCGACGCATCCGTCACCACTCTCGTCATTATCTCATCCTCGGTGACACTTTGTACCGCCGTGGTATTGACACCATCCTTCGGCGATGTCTGATTCACGAAGAGGCTGAACGCATTTTGAACGATTGTCACCTTGGCACCTGTGGCGGTCACCTTTCTGAGATGGCCACAGCCCAAAAAATCTTACGTGCCGGCTACTTTTGGCCCTCGATTTTCAAATTGCATCGAGGCCATCAAAAAATGCCCACCCTACCAAATCTTCAACAAGAAGGCATGCACCCACCCTACTGCGCTGCACCCCATTATTTCCATCGGCCCCTTTTCCAAATGGGGTATCGATTTCATGCAGTGTAAGCCTACCTCAGCTGAGGGGCATGGTTACATCATCGTCTCCGTCGACTACTTCACCAAATGGGCTGAGGCTATGCCTACCTTCTTGAATGATGGATGTACTGTAGCTCTATTCCTCTTCAACCATATCATTACTCATTTTGGTATACCATGTTCCATCGTCACCGACCATGGTGCACACTTCAAAAACCAGATGATGAACGAGTTACATGTCAAATTGGGTTTTCGCCATGAAAACTCATCCCCCTATTACCCTCAAGCAAATGGGCAAGTTGAAGCTATCAACAAAGTCCTAAAAACCATGATCCAACGCATGGTAGGGGAAAACAAAACAATGTGGCATTTACAACTATTTTTCGCTCTCTGGGCCTATCGCACTTCAGTGAAAACCTCAACCGGATTCACTCCTTTCCAGTTGGTCTATGGCATTGAAGCCGTCTTACCAATCGAGTGTGAAATTCCATCACTCAAATTGAAAGTAGAACTCCTGCCCCATACTTTTGCGGAAGAAGAACGATTCTTGTATCTATCCAAGCTGGACGAAACACGTCGTGACGCTGCTCTCGTTAACGAGGCACATCAGAAATGAATTAAGAGTCAATATGACAAATCCGTCCAACCTCGAGCCTTTGCATAAGGAGACTTAGTCCTCATTTACGACCAAGCACACGATAAATTGGGAACAGGAAAGTTAGAACCTATGTGGCATGGTCCTTACATCGTGAAGCATGTTTTACACAGAGGTGCTTATGAACTAGTAGATCATGATGGAGTTTCCCTGGGAGAGCCTCGAAATGGGCTTTACCTTAAAAAGTACTATGCCTAGATCACCTAGCATCT